>MJUU01056891.1:11193-27104 GCA_002080025.1 Modiolus philippinarum | reverse complement strand
AAAGGAAATCCATAATTTTCAAAAAATGTTTAAAATGCATAAAAGCAATCTGTTTGGTAATTAAGTCTCCCAAACGAAGTTTGGAGAGACTTATAGTTTTTGCTCCGTTTCTTATTAAGTCGCCCAAACGTAGTTTGGCGACTTATTGTTTTTGCTCCGTTTCTTATTATTATTTATTCTTATTATTATTCTTCCTCTCTTTCTTCCGTCTGTGAACTTGTCCCACCAAATTCTCGGAGACCCTTGGTCCAATCTTAACCAAACTTCACATGATGATGGAACCTCATCCCAAGATGTGCATTCCAGTCTTGGAATTTTCAAAATGGCCGCCGTTGCCATGGAAACTGAAAAAAGGCGGGAAAATTCAAAGTGCTCCAAATTACATGAAATTTTATAGGAAGGTTAATTAGGAAGTGTAGAACATATTTTTAGGTTGAAAATTTTTAAAATGGCCGCCGTTGCCATGGAAACTGAAAAAAGGCGGGAAAATTAAAAGTGCTCCAAATCTCATAAAATTTGACATGAAGGTTGTGTATGAAGTGTTGAACATATTTTTAGATTGAAATTTGTTAGCATGGCGATCCATGGGAGATTTGGGCGACTTTTGTGTTTCGCTTTGCGAACACAGTTATCACTTGTTATTAAGTCTCCCAAACAAAGTTTGTGGAGACTTATTGTTTTTGCTCCGTTCTTATTATTCTTATTATTATTATTATTCTTTTTCTTCTTGTTCTTCCGGCGTAAAATTTTTGTCCGGGACATATCTCGAAGACCTGTGACCGGAACCTCATGAAACTTCATATGCTGGTAGAAGCCAAGGAGAAGATGTGTCTTCCGGTCTTGGAATTTCCAAAATGGCGACCGTTGCCATGGAAACCGTAAAAAAGGCGGGAAAATTGAAAGTGCTCAGAATTGGATGAAATTTGATAGGAAGGTTGCCTAGCTTGCATAGAATTGATTTTTGGACCTAAAATTTTCAAAATGGGGACCGTTGCCATGGGAACCGAAAAAAGGTGGGAAAATTCAAAGTGCTCAGAATTGGATGAAATTTGATAGGAAGGTTACCTAGCATGCATAGAATTGATTTTTGGAACTAATATTTTCAAAATGGTGACCGTTGCCATGGAAACCGAAAAAAGGCGGGAAAATTCAAAGTGCTCAGAATTGGATGAAATTTGACAGGAAGGTTGCCTAGTATGCATAGAACTGATTTTTGGTCCTAAAATTTTCAAAATGGCGACCGTTGCCATGGAAACCCAAAAAAAGGCGGGAAAATTCATAGTGCTCAGAATTGGATGAAATTCGACAGGAAGGTTGCCTAGCAGGCATAGAATTGATTTTTGGTCCGTAAATTTTCAAAATGGCGACCGTTGCCATGGAAAGCAAAAAGAGGCGGGAAAATTCAAATGTTCAGAATTTTATGAAATTTCACAGGACAGTTGCGGGATATGGGAGTTCGTTTTGGAGACTTTTGTGTTTCGCTCTGCGAACACAGTTATTACTTGTTATTATTCTTTCTTTCTTTTTCTTCTCCCGCAAGTGTGTCCGCCCTTGTTCTCAGCCATCTTACCACCGATCTTAATGAAACTTGACATAGTGATAAAGGACGATGTGTAGATGTGCAATCCGGTCTTGAAATTTTCAAAATGGCCGCCGTTGCCATGGAAACTGAAAAAAAGTCGGGAAAATTTAAAGTGCTCCAAATTGGATGAAATTTTACAGGAGGATGGTACAAGATGTGTAGAACACATTTTCGAGTAAAAATTTTTCAAAATGGCCGCCGTTGCCATGGAAACTGAAAAAAGGCGGGAAAATTAAAAGTGCTCCAATTTGGATTAAATTTTACGGGAAGATTGTACAAGATGTGTAGAACATAATTTTGGGTCAGTTTTTTTCAAAATGGCCGCTGTTACCATGGAAACTGAAAAAAAGGCGGGAAAATTAAAAGTGCTCCAAATTAGATGAATTTTTACAGGAAGATTGTAAAAGATGTATAGAACATATTTTTGGGTCATTAATTTTCAAAATGGCGGCCGACAGGAAGATTGTACAAGATGTGTAGAACATAATTTTGGGTCAATTTTTTTCAAAATGGCCGCTGTTACCATGGAAACTGAAAAAAAGGCGGGAAAATTAAAAGTGCTCCAAATTGGATGAAATTTTACAGGAAGATTGTAAAAGATGTATAGAACATATTTTTGGGTCATTAATTTTCAAAATGGCGGCCGTTGCCATGGAAACTGAAAAGGGCGGGAAAATTAAAACTGCTCCAAATTGGAAGAAATTTTACAGAAAGATTGTACAAGTTGTTTGGAACCTATTTTTGGGTCATTAATTTTAAAATGCCAGCCATTGCCATGGAAACTGGAAAAAAGCGGGGAAATTAAAAGTTTGATGAAATTATGGGGGTTCGTTCGGGAGACTTTGTGTTTGCATCCAAACACAGTTATTACTTGTTTTTTAATTGTCCCCATTTCAACTACGTAATTGTGAGGTCAATGGGGGTGTTTAGACATTTTACGATAATAAAATTTGTCTCCTTGATTGCGCCTTGAAGAATCAATTGTTAGAAGTGATATTGGACGGCTATTGGTGAGAGGGGGTGTTTTGACATTAGGTGAGGGCGTTTTGATAGGGTGCATCTTGGCAAGGAATTTTTTTTATTGTTATAAAGGCGCGTTTTGACATAAGGTGGGGGCGTTATTGTAATGAATTTTCCGTTTTGACAATATGTGGGATGTTTTGGTAGGTGGTGTTTTGACCAGCTTCCAACAGATAGCCAAACAAAATTTCCACGCATCAATCAGACCTGCACATAAACCACAACAACCTACTCAAAGGAAATGACAGTAAGAAATAAGCTCGTTTGGGTTGTTAGCAAAAATGCTTCTATTTGGCATGAGCGTTTCACAAAATACACCTTGTTGTGTTTACGTAATTAAATCACGTCTATTTGTGCCATTCTAAAATAGCATCATTGGTTCAAAATGTCTTAAGGGGTCATTTTGTTTAATTTGTGGTGCGGTTCTGCAAGCCGGGTTTTAGTCTGTCCACAATTACCTCTTCAACTTGGAGACTTAAAAGTCAACAAATTTTTCTTGCAAATTTGAATGGCCGAAGTTCGGTGAGGAAAACGAAATTGCAGCACGTGTGGAGTGCAAGTGTCGAAACACTTAGGTCCTACAGGCATTAAATGTTTACATTCCTCTTTTGAATACGATCTTACTAGTACTCCAGCAATGTCAAGCCCCAAACCCAGCGAAACTAGCCATTACGCCAACAACGAAGATGAAACTCAAAAGGGCGCCAAGGGAGCCAGCTCAAACGAAACTGTTTTTCATTCGCCGATCAAACAAAAACTTGATGAAACCCTTGCCGCAATGGAACAAGAGAATGAACTTATGCTAAAAGAACTAAAATTACAAGAACTGAGTGAAGTGAATAAACAATTAAAGCACAAACTGAAGTCCGTGAATAAAGTCAAAGATATCAAAAGCTCAAACAGCCGTGACTTTGACAGTGCAGAAATCCCAAAACCCATGAAATCGTCCTCTTCTAGTAAGATGCTTGAAAAAGTGCGACAAGACAAAAAGATTATGACAATGACGTTAGATAAAGAGAAAGCTCTTGTTGGTGATTTGTTTGAATCTGCATCGGACACATCAGGAGATTCAAGTACAACGACTTGGAGCGGTGATGAAGGTGAGACGAATATTGAACATTTAGATTACCCAAAATTTCGACACAAAAGGAACAAAAACTTATCGAAATCAGGTGCAAGTAGAAAAGCAAGTGACAAGGCAATTTATCACATTTCGTGGCCACACGAGTTTGCTGGCAGCGACGATATAGACTATAATAACTTGAGTTTGCCTGCCCTAATTCGAGGTGAAAACTATATTATACACCACAAAGAACCACAACAATACAAAGACAAACGTGCTGAACATTTATATCAACTTATGTTTTATAGTGAACAGTATTCTTGGTCGAATATTCTTTATCATAAAGACATACTGCACGAGATTGAGACAGGCCGAGCTTCATGGAAGAGCAACTTTGATCATATTAAAGCACGCCGTCTAACACAAACACATCCTAAACTTTTTTGTGCAGCCTTTAACAAAGGAACATGCAAAAAGAAAGATTCACATAAAAACTCAGTGGGCGTACTAGAAGAACATTTCTGCAGCAATTGTTGGCTCAAAAGAAGTCATACTGAATCACCCATCAAAAGATTGCAAACAGACAGGTCAAAACAAATGGCGAAACACCGACAGACAAAATGAGTGGCTGGGTACAGGGAACCAAAATGAATGGCACAGATGACTACAGCCTAAACAAAAGCGAGCTGCATGTACTGGGTCCGTCTCAACACAAACTGAATTTGAAAATTTACAAACTTGTCATTATCAAAAACTACACAATTCAAAAAGAGTATCAGAAATTTTGTAAAAATAATGATAATGTTAATATTGATGATTTTTATGAGGGTTAATGATTTTCAGACTCGTACAGGTACATGTTGTATACTGTCAGAGCCCAGTTCAGGTAGCAAGGTTGATGACGACTCATCAGACAGCACATGTTTACACAACAGTCAAAGAAAACTGAATTTTAAAATACTGTTAATCAAACTGTGTCTATTCCTGAGAGCAAAATGCTTGAGATACGTAAAAACTTGGAAAATTTAATGAATAAAAAGACAGTTACGAGAAGGAAGCTAGAATCTATTATAGGACAGTTATCATATATTGCAGATTGCATTCTGTCTGCCCGCTTGTTTATATCACGACTTTTAGACCTACTTCGTTCAGTACATAAAATGGGCACCATATCAATTTGAATAAAGAGGCAAAGAAAGATATGTTATGGTTTCTAAAATTTATGGACTCCTTTAATGGTAGAACAACCATCCCAGATCACAATTGGAATCCGCCCGACACAATCATGGCTACTGATGCCACTCTTCAAGGAATATGCTACACTGACTCTTATGCCCAGGTTTTCCAATGTAGTGTTCCCCATTCTTATTTAGGAAATCATATTGGAGTTATCGAACTTTTAGCTGTTCTAGTGGGTCTACGTTTGTGGTCCAAATATTTCAGAGACAAACGCATTTTGATTCAGTGTGACAATCTATCTAGCGTACTTTTACTTAACACTGGTCGCTCTAGGGACAAATTAATGCTTTCAATTGCCCGAAATATTTGGATGGTATGTGCACATAACAATATTCAATTGAAGACCACTTATATTTGTGGATCAGAAAACAGGATACCTGACTTACTTTCACGTTGGAAATCTACTAAATTTCCAGAACAAAAATTGTATGAGAAAATGAGTGTTCCATATTGTGTAATACAAGTTCCTAATGACACATTTAACATTGATATTGAATTATAATTTAAGTTTTCTGGAGAACTTTAGCAGAGAAGACGCGTACCACACAGAGATCCGCTTTTAGACCAGGAACATTCGTTAACCTCAAATGTCAACTACGAACTTATTTAATGTTTTGTACAAAATTTGACAAAGATCCATTTCCTGTGAATCAAGAAACTTAAAAGTATGTATGCATGTTTTTAGCAGATAGTTTCAAAAGTTCTGCTTCTGTGCGAAACTACATTTCCGGAGTGAAAACCTGGGCAACCCTTTTAAGATTCAACGTGGATGATTTCTATTCGCCTCCGATAAAACTTGCACTTACTGATTTGGACAAATTAAATACCAGGATACCCAACAAGAAAATGCCGTTGTTAGTAAGTCACCTGAAATCAATCTACAACGTTATAAATCAAAACGACATAAATGATGTTGTGATTTGGACAATGATTCTAATAGCCTTTTTTGCAATGTTAAGGAAATCCCAGTTTGCTGGATCTTCAAGGAAAAACTTTAGATCCTCTGAACAGTTAACCAGGGCAGACTTCACTTTTTCATCCAAAGGAATGCGTATTTCTGTACAATGGTCTAAAACGCAACAAAAACACAATCAAGTGCGTGAAATTCCTTTGTCGTCAATGGCACAGTCTTTGCTGTGCACTGTGTCTGCTTACACTCATATGATTAACATGATACAAGGAAATTCTACAGATCCAGCCTTTGGATTACCGAACAAAAGGACAGATTATTCCATTATCAAAACGTGATATTGATTGCTTAATCTATTCGTTGTTTGACAAGTGTGATATAAACAAGAACAATTACTCATTTCATAGCCTCAGAAGAGGTGGTGCTTCTTTAGCAGCAGCATGTGGTGCTTCAGATAATGAAATATGTGCTATTGGACATTGGGTCTCATCATGTTACAGAGGTTACATTGCCCATTCACCTTCCAACCTATATTCAGTTTCACAAAGAATGTTATCCAACGCCCTTCACATGCACAAGGTGACATAAGATTGTACATATTGGATAAGTTACATTAGACCAGTGGTCTCTTTTCATCAGTGCTTTATCATACTCGCTTATTTGTTATACATGTGTTTTCCAATAGTTTAATTTTTCCTCTGCAAGGAGCAGGTTTTTTGTATAATCTCTTTCCTATTGTCGGTGTTCAACAGCTCTTTTCTGGCTTGGCAGGCTCTCCTTGGTGATGTGGTGTTTTTAGATTTAATACTATTTTGATTATTATATATTGATTAGTCTGTTACTAATTGTAACCTTATTGACTTATTCATGCTTGCCTTATAATGATTACAATGATAAATATTATTAAACACCACCTTTTCTGCTATGGTGAAACTGTCAGGTCAAGATAAACCAACGGGTTGTCTCTTTGACGGAGTTTCAGGGGTAAATATCACAGAAATGGTCCTGTAAATAAATACAGCGATGGAAACGTTCAACATTCCCAAATTAGCGCTCATCGTGTGAATCGTGTGCGTTCATCGTGTAGACCGTTTGCGTTCATCGTGTAAATCGTGTGCGCTCATCGTGTATCGTGTAACATGTAACGTTCATTGCGTGTATCGTGTAACGTGCGTTTACTCGTTTCATTTAAATTCCGCATTTTATAGATAGGATTGCCAATTTTCTGCACAACACAATTTTGTTTTTAAACCGCAGCTTTTACAAGAAGAAAATAAAATATTATCAGATTAAGTATCACTGCCGTTTTTTTTTTGTCACAAAAACAGTTATTGGTTAGGAACGCAAACCTTTATTTAATCAACATAAAATATTCAATTTTAATAATGCAGGCTGTTCAATATAGTAGAAGAATAGAAGCCTAATCAAATGAAACTTATTATACGGTTTCATCATTGTGGACACTGGTATAATATAAAATAGGGAAAAAGTCTTTCTTTTAAATTTATGGTTAAATCATGGGAAGTTTAAGTATTGCCAACACCGGTATAATATAAAATAGAGAAAAAGTGCACTTTTTTATATTTATGGTTCAATTATGTGAAGTTTTTGTATTTTGAACACCGGTATAATACCAAGGACTTAAAATGTATTATAAGTCCTTGATAATACTAAATACCGAAAAAGCTCCCTTTCTTTATATTTATGGTTAAATTTTATAGTTTTAGTATTGTGGACACCGGTATAATACTAAATAGAGAAAAAGTTCCCTTTCTTTTTTATATTTAAGGTTAAATTTAATAAAGTTTTAGTATTGCGTAGACCGGTATAATATCAAATACAGAAAACACTCCCTTTCTTTTATATCTATGGTTAATTTTTATAAAGTTTTAGTACTGCGGACACCGGTATAATATTAACTACAGAAAACACTCCCTTTCTTTTATATTTATGGTTAAATTATATAAAGTTTTAGTATTGCAGACACCGGTATAATACTAAATAGAGAAAAGGTTCCCTTTCTTTTTTATATTTATGGTTGAATTTGATAAAGTTTTAGTATTGCGGAGACCGGTATAATATCAAATACAGAAAACACTCCCTTTCTTTTATATTTATGGTTAATTTTTATAAAGTTTTAGTATTGTGGACACCAGTATAATATTAAATACAGAAAACACTCCTTTCTTTTATATTTATGGTTAAATTTTATAAAGTTTTCGTATTGCGGACACCGGTATAATACTAGATAGAGAAAAAGTTCCCTTTCTTTTATATTTATGGTTAAATTTTATCAAGTTTTAGTATTGCGGACACCAGTATAATACTAAATAGAGAAAAAGTTCCCTTTCTTTTATTTTTATGGTTAAATTTGATAAAGTTTTAGTATTGCGGACACCGGTATTATATTAAATACAGAAAATGCTCCCTTTCTTTTATATTTATGGTTAAATTTTATAAAGTTTTAGCATTGCGGACACTGGTATAATACTAAATACAGAAAAAGTTCCCTTTCTTTTATATTTATGGTTAAATATGATAAAGTTTTAGTATTGTGGACACCGGTATAATATTATTAAAGAAAATGCTCCCTTCCTTTTATATTTATGGTTAAATTTGATAAAGTTTTAGTATTGCGGACACCAGTATAATATTAAATACAGAAAATACTCCTTTTGTTTTATATTTATGGTTAAATTTTATAAAGTTTTAGTATTGCAGACACTGGTATAATATTAAATACAGAAAATGCTCCCTGTCTTTCTTATTTATGGTTAAATTTTATAAAGTTTTAGTATTGCGGACACCGGTATAATATTAAATACAGAAAATGCTTCCTGTCTTTCTTATTCATGGTTTAATTTTATAAAGTTTTAGTATTGCGGACACCAGTAAAATATTAGATACAGAAAATGCTCCCTTTCTTTTATATTAATGGTTAAATTTGATAAAGTTTTAGTATTGCGTACACCGGTATAATATGGTAATGAATACAGAAAACGCTCCCTTTCTTTTATATTTATGGTTAAATTTTATACAGTTTTAGTATTGGGAACACAGGTATAATATTAAATACAGAAAATGCTCCCTTTCTTTTATATTTATGGTTGAATTTGATAAAGTTTTAGTATTGCGGACACCGGTATAATATTAAATACGGAAAATGCTCCCTTTCTTTTATATTTATGGTTAAATTTTATAAAGTTTTAGTATTGTGGACACCGGTATAACATTAAATACTGAAAATGCTCCCTTTCTTTTATATTTATGGTTAATTAGTACTGCCGACACTGGTACAATACCAAATAGAGAAAAGGTTCCCTTTCTTTTATATTTATGGTTAAATTTGATAAAGTTTCAGTATTGCGGACACTGATATAATATTAAATACAGAAAACATTCCCTGTCTTTTATATTTATGGTTAGATTTTATAAAGTTTTAATATTGCCGACACCGGTATAAGATCAAATACAGAAAATACTCCCTTTCTTTTATATTAATGCTTAAATTTGATAAAGTATTAGTATTGCAGACACAGTATAATATTAAATACAGAAAATGCTCCCTTTCTTTTATATTTATGGTTAAATTTGATAAAGTTTTAGGATTGAGGACACCGGTATAATACTAAATAGAGAAAAAGTTCCCTTTCTTTTATATTTATGGTTAAATTTGATAAAGTTTTAGTATTGCGGACACCGGTATAATACTAAATAGAGAAAAACTTCCCTTTCTTTTATATTTATCGTTAAATTTTATAAAGTTTTAGTAAAGCGGACACCGGTATAATATTAAATACAGAAAATGCTCCCTTTCTTTTATATTTATGGTTAAATTTTATAAAGTATTAGTATTGTGGACACGGGTATAATATCAAATACAGAAAATGCTCCCTTTCTTTTATATTTATGGTTTAATTTGATAAAGTTTTAGCATTGCGGACACCAGTATAATATTAAATACAGAAAACACTCCCTTTCTTTTATATTTATGGTTAAATTTTATAAAGTTTTAGTATTGCGGACACCGGTATAATACTTAATAGAGAAATTGCTCCCTTTCTTTTATATTTATGGTTAAATTTGATAAAGTTTTAGTATTGCGGACACTGGTATAATACTAAATAGAGAAAAATGTCCCTTTCTTTTATATTTATGGTTAAATTTTATAAAGTTTTAGTATTGTGGACACCGGTATAATACAAAATAGAGAAAAAGTTCCCTTTCTTTTATATTTATGGTTAAATTTCAAAAAGTTTTAGTATTGCAGACACCGGTATAATATTAAATACAAAAAACACTCCCTTTCGTTTATATTTATGGTTAAATTTTAAAAAAAAGTTTTAGTATTGCGGACACCGGTATGATTTTAAATACAGAAAATGCTCCCTTTCTTTTATATTTATGGTTATATTTGATAATTTTAGTATTGCGGACACCAATATAATGTTAAATACAGAAAATACTTCCTTTCTTTTATATTTATGGTTAAATTATATGAAGTTTTAGTATTGCAGACAATGGTATAAAATAAGATGACAGAATATTTATTGTTGAATTATTGAAAGTTTCAGTATTGTCTAAATTTAATTTAAAAGATACGTTTCTTTTCTTAGGAAATTGTTGCTGATTTTGCAGCATCTTTCATTAATATATATCAGGACTTTTTTTATTTAACATTAATCATTTTTTTTATTTACATTGTTTATTTTATTTTTTTTATTCAATTTTTTTTTTTGCTGACAAAATTAAACAATTTCAAGTTTTTTTGCAGACCCTATTATGATATTGTTACGGCAAAAGTGGAGACAGTTTCCGAGAGAAAGATTGCAACACTGATGTCATAAATGCTGTTTCATATGGAAAACCAATAAAAACTCACTATACAAATCCTTGGGAAAACCGACTATTTTCTTTTGTCATAATTAACAGTTGTTTTATATTACCATTTTATTTATACTGTCAAATTTTAAGACTCTCGACTTTTATTGCCCGCTAATATTTTTTTCATTTTGAGTTCGTTTCATGAAAATAAATAAGATTATTTAACGGACACGGTGCACGTTACACGGTACACGATACACGGTACACGATACACGATTGAGAACTTTCTGTATCGTTCATCGTGCGAATCGTGTGCGCTCAACGTGTGAATCGTGTGCGTTCATCGTGTGAATCGTGTGCGTGTGGTAGGGAATGTTGAACGTTTCCATCGCTGTACCAGGAATTCCCTTAATAAACTACAGGGTTTGCTAGGCCCCGAGAATTCTACCTCCCGCTAAAGACAAAGGTATAAGTTCCCCACTAATTAGTATACCTTTCCTTCTCGGTGGCTGGAATGTGTCTGTGGGTCCAATCGTCTGGCGCCAGATTCCTCCGCTGCATCACGTTACCGGGACTCTTTTTCGCGGGAACCTCTTCGGAACATCACTGCTCTTACCATTACCTCTTGTCATCCATTTGGGATGTTTCATGCCTCAGCCTTACCTAGCTGGGAAACCCCCGTGAAGTGGTCAATTTTACCATACTCCCCCCTGTTTTGAAAAGGAAGGATCTTAATCCTGGCTAAAAAACTTATCCCCAGGGAAAATAACCACTGAACTAAACAGGTTTCCGAAATATCAATCTGTTCCAAAAATCCCTATTCCCCTAACGCTTAAGGGTGTTCCCACTACACAAAGACTGTCCATATAGAATTGCCCTCCAAAGAGACGATTGGGAAAATATGCTATAAAACATGAAATCCAGAATTCTACTAAACACGGATTCAGACCTGAATTATTAAAGGTGATCCTCACAAGACCCCACACTAGGTCTCTTTACCTAGGGTGTAGGCCATAAACAATAAAAAGGAATCTACTCAAGATCCAACACTTCCTCTAGAGTGTAGGCCTAATATATAGCATAAGGACACATCCTAAATTTCCAATAAAAACATAAGTCTCTTAGCAAAACTATAACATCACAAGTGTAACTCAACTTCCCTAACGCAGACAGACGGTCTGTGAACAGTCAAGCGGACCTCTCCAGACGACTTAAATCCACAATTAGTTAAATTACTAAAACTTATCGGGAAATGTATATCTCGAATCCATTAATCCCCCCTGAATTTCCAATAATCTAACTCTACGGATTGGATATATACACCTATATATACACACAAAACTTTCCTCACTGAGGGAATATCCAATAAAAACGAAAAAGAACTAAACTGATCATCTCTGGATCGTCCTTATACCTTAAGGATATATATATCTTAGTGTGAACCTGTCCTCGGTCACATTCTCTGTCCAATATTTACAAATGAGGTTACCAGCAAATGGGCTGGTAGGTTACCTCCTCCTCAACTTCATTATAACTGTTACTTTTTCAAAATTATTGCCTTTCCCCTCCCTCCTTTCCATTGGAGGGGTCCCTTTCTGTCATTTGGCAATTTGGACAAAAGTAACGGTCTATAGTCTCTACTTCTGCAGGACTTAAGTTCACGCAGGTGAGATGGAACCATTCTCTACAGTTGTCACACTGTACCATCATCTCACCAGTATCTCTCCCTAAAGAACTTTCTCTTGGCACTTTTGGAGCCATACTGGTATTTTCCTGTCACGACAAGGCTTAAACCTGTCGTGGTTTGTAGTAAGCAGCACGCGCTGTAGTTTGACCTTGTACAAGTAAGGTGTAATAACTTCAATGATCACACCTGGCCCTTTCCACGGTGGACTAAGTTTCTTACACACACCTTTAACTTGCACCGTGTCCAATACGTAAACTAAGTCTCCAACTTTGTATTGGTGTTCATGGACTCTCAGGTCGTAGTCTTTCTTCATCTTTGCCTGGGTCGACCTAAGGGTCTTCCTAGCTATGTCGTGAGATTTTCTTATAGCTTTCTCAAGCCCTACAACGTACTCCTCAGTCCCTGAGTACTTTTTCTCGGAATCAACCCCAAACATTAGGTCAGCTGGTTGATTAGTCTCCCTACCCAACATCAACATGTTGGGAGTGTATCCTGTGCTCCTGTTAACACAGGACCGTAGTTCTCCTGCCAATTGGGGCAAGTGCTCATCCCAATTATCCTGGGCGGAGTCTACAAAACATCTCACAGCATCCATAAGACTTCTGTTTTGTCTTTCGACCTGACCATTAGCCGATAGTCTGTAAGGCGTAGTCCTGGCCTTATGCATTTCCAGTAGCTCACATACTGATTTAAAGAGTGCGCTTTCAAAATTGCGACCTTGATCAGTAAATATTTGGAACGGATATCCAAATCTGGCAAAAAATTCGTTAATTGCCGCTTGGGCTGTCACTTCAGCGGTCTGTAAAGGTAATGGAATACACTCAGTCCATTTAGTAAACTGGTCTACCATCATTAAAATGTGTTCGTTACCCTTCTTGGTTTTCGGAAAGGGTCCCATAAAGTCTAAATGTACTCTTTCCATAGGTGCCCCAGCGTGATACTGGGTCATTTGGTAGCGAGCATGTCTGGTAGGCTTTTTGTTTTTACTACAAATGTCACAAGATACCACAAATTGTCGTATGTCCCTTGACATATTGTACAAATGGTAATTGGTTTTCACTTTCGCAAGTGTCCTCTCTGTTCCCTGGTGACCCGCAGCAGGTATGTTATGGGACATCTCCATAACTGTGTTTTGTAAAGCAGAGGGGATTACAAATCTCTCCTTTTGGCCCTCCTTTTTAGGTTTACTGCGTAGCATACCTTCAGTATCTAGAAAAAACATCTTCCTGTTTATCCAATAGCTCTTTGCTGCTGGTGATGCAATGAATAATTCATCTTCTTTGGGTTCCACCTGTTTCTCAAGGTAGTGTAACAGTATACTTAGGTCAGTATCGTTGGACTGTTCACTCTTGATTTCATCTGGTGAAAAACCTTGTATGATTATTCCACTATCTGGCGTGATTGCTTTTACAGAGTAGCCATGATCTGACTCTATTGCTATTTGATATGTAGTACAATCAGTCACCAGATCTAATCTGGTAGTAAAAATCTGGGTCCCATCTTGGTCTATTTGGTCACTCTCACCAAATAATCGTGTCATGGCAGTAGACACATCCTCAACTGCATGATTGTTTTTGTTCGGACGTCTCCTCTTGGTCAGTGAGACTGCCTCGTCTACGTCTCGTATAAATTTAGACCAAGTCCTGTGCGCTTTCTGACAATAGGTGCAACCTCCACATGGGAGCTCAGTTACGTCCATATCTGGGTTGTAATGTGGACACTCTTGGACGTCTGACACCAACCTAGATAAACTGTCAGCGTTTTCGTGGTTTTTGCCAGCTCTGTGTTTAATGACCATGTCATACTGGCTTAACTCCTCCATCCAACGAGCAAGTTGTCCTTGGGGTTCCTGAAATCGTAACAGCCACGTCAGACTGCTGTGGTCTGTACGAATGGTGAATTGTTGTCCGAGCAAGTAATGCCTGAACTGCCTAGTGAAGCGGACAACAGCCAGTAGCTCTTTCCTAGTTGTACAATACCTGCGTTGCTCAGGTGTGAGTACAAAGCTACCGTACGCAATGACCTTTTCTTGACCATTTTGAACTTGGATTAGTTCAGCCCCTATGGCTTTATCCGACGCATCTGTGTCAAGAATGTAGGGACCTTTCTGTTTTGGAAGGGTAAGGACCGGTGCCGTAAGCATCTTTTCCTTCAGTTGTTCAAAGGCTTCTTGCTTGGTTTCGTCCCAGTAGAACTTATTTTTCCCTGTCACATCGTACAGGGGAGATGAGAGTTTGGCATAGTTCGGTATGAACATGCGGTGATAGTTCACGAAACCAAGGAACTTCTCTACGTCCTTTGTACAGTTGGACACTGGCCAGTCCTTAACTGGCTTAAGGTGTTGTTTACCTATATGTAAACCATTCTTGTTTATTTTCCGGCCTAAAAATTCAACAGATTTGGAAAAAGTTCACACTTTGCCGGCTTCAGTTTAAGCTTGTACTTCCTAAATCTCTCCAGTACTGCTTTGAGGTTCTCCAGATGTGACTGGAAAGATGTACCTAGCACCAAGATATCGTCTAAAAATGCTAAGACTGTTTTCCAGGTTAAACCTCGAAGCACAAGGTTCATCACCCTAGCATAGGTACTGGGTGCATTGCATAATCCAAAACTCATCTTAATGCACTCAAAAAGACCATATTTTGTTGTAAATGCAGTTTTCTTCCGGTCATTGGGGTTAATTTTCACCTGCATAAACGCCCAATTAGCATCGAGCTTGGAATACCAGGTATTACCTGCTAAGGTATCCAAACATTCCTCTATTAAGGGTAGAGGGAATACATCTTTCACTGTAACTGAGTTCAGTGCACGATAGTCTATGCACCATCTAACTCCCCCGTCCCTTTTACGGATGAGCACTGGTGCGGAAGCCCACTCTGATATAGAGGGTTGTATAACTCCAGCATCTATCATCTTTTTCAGATGAGCCTCCTCCTCTTCAACAAAGCAAGCTGGTGTACGCCTCATGCGTTGCTTAATCGGCTTTGCTGAACCAGTGTATATACTATGTTCTATTTCAGTAAAGTATCCAAGGTCATAGTCATGTGTGGCAAATGCATCTTGGTAGTCACACAGCATATCATATACTTGCTGTTTTTCTATATCGGACAATTCTCTACATGACCTTTTGTACAAGTCCGATAAGTGTTCAGGGAGTTTTTTACCAGCAGAACTGGTTACATTAAATGTATTCACATTTTCATCTCCTGGTTCGGGTATTGAAGTTATTACTGTAACTTCCTCTGCTTGACCTATTACTTCTCCTTTCTTTAAAGTAACATGGGTTTCACCGACGTTTACCAGACAAATGGCTGGTAATTGACCGCCAGTGCAAACGGTTCTTGGCATCAACAAAGGTTGAGCTTTCACGGCTTCTACAATAAAGTCATTTTCCAATGGTTGTACATCACATGACAACTTAATAGCAGAGTTCGGCGGAACTACTGTCTTCTCTGAAATGGTAACCTTCCTGACAGAAGGTTCTGTAGGAACTTGTCGTCCATATGTGACCTCGACCTTCCTGTCATGTATGTAAAACTCACTTTTCCCAAGATCTAGTGAAACTTTGTGCTTGCTCATGAAGTTA
>MJUU01056891.1:0-11183 GCA_002080025.1 Modiolus philippinarum | reverse complement strand
AAAAAGTTCACACTTTGCCGGCTTCAGTTTAAGCTTGTACTTCCTAAATCTCTCCAGTACTGCTTTGAGGTTCTCCAGATGTGACTGGAAAGATGTACCTAGCACCAAGATATCGTCTAAAAATGCTAAGACTGTTTTCCAGGTTAAACCTCGAAGCACAAGGTTCATCACCCTAGCATAGGTACTGGGTGCATTGCATAATCCAAAACTCATCTTAATGCACTCAAAAAGACCATATTTTGTTGTAAATGCAGTTTTCTTCCGGTCATTGGGGTTAATTTTCACCTGCATAAACGCCCAATTAGCATCGAGCTTGGAATACCAGGTATTACCTGCTAAGGTATCCAAACATTCCTCTATTAAGGGTAGAGGGAATACATCTTTCACTGTAACTGAGTTCAGTGCACGATAGTCTATGCACCATCTAACTCCCCCGTCCCTTTTACGGATGAGCACTGGTGCGGAAGCCCACTCTGATATAGAGGGTTGTATAACTCCAGCATCTATCATCTTTTGCAGATGAGTCTCCTCCTCTTCAACAAAGCAAGCTGGTGTACGCCTCATGCGTTGCTTAATCGGCTTTGCTGAACCAGTGTATATACTATGTTCTATTTCAGTAAAGTATCCAAGGTCATAGTCATGTGTGGCAAATGCATCTTGGTAGTCACACAGCATATCATATACTTGCTGTTTTTCTATATCGGACAATTCTCTACATGACCTTTTGTACAAGTCCGATAAGTGTTCAGGGAGTTTTTTACCAGCAGAACTGGTTACATTAAATGTATTCACATTTTCATCTCCTGGTTCGGGTATTGAAGTTATTACTGTAACTTCCTCTGCTTGACCTATTACTTCTCCTTTCTTTAAAGTAACATGGGTTTCACCGACGTTTACCAGACAAATGGCTGGTAATTGACCGCCAGTGCAAACGGTTCTTGGCATCAACAAAGGTTGAGCTTTCACGGCTTCTACAATAAAGTCATTTTCCAATGGTTGTACATCACATGACAACTTAATAGCAGAGTTCGGCGGAACTACTGTCTTCTCTGAAATGGTAACCTTCCTGACAGAAGGTTCTGTAGGAACTTGTCGTCCATATGTGACCTCGACCTTCCTGTCATGTATGTAAAACTCACTTTTCCCAAGATCTAGTGAAACTTTGTGCTTGCTCATGAAGTTAAGTCCCAATAGCATATCACAGTCTAAGGGTGCTACATGTAATTCATGTTTGAAATGTAGACCTGCTATGAGTAGTTTCACAGGTTGGGTAATCCTGGAAGTCATATTCATGCCACGTCCTGCACCGTGCATGATAGTTTCTCTCACTATATCAGGTTTGTGCTCAAATGAGTCAAAAATTTTGTCTGATAACACCGTCACTTCAGACCCGGTATCAACAATGGCATGTACCAATTTACCTCTGATTTTTATCTCTATTCTCATCATCAGAGCTGAGTTAAGATGTCGTACTGATACTGTACCATCTACGCTTTCAGCAGAGTCTGAGTTTGTACCATTTATAGCTGTACCTCCTGTGGACGGTTTTTTGTCTTTTGAGTTTGACTTTTTCTTAAAAAGTGCTACTGAAGGACAGTCCCTTATCAAATGGCCTTTGTTTCCACATCCAAAACATTCCCTGTCCTCAGTGCGCTTCTGAGTTTGCCTACTCTGATTTTTGTTTTTGCTAAAATTGGGTTTCCTGTTTCTATTTTGACCCTGTCGTGAACTGGGCGGTGATTTACTCTTATCGCTCAGGCGTGAAATTTCACGTTTATTGTCTGTTTTGGGGCGCAGTTCACCTTTCACTGCATCGCTCAGTGTATTCATGCTTGTAATCAAATTCTCGATTTGACTCTCCATGTTCGACATTCTATTCTCCATAGTAGAGGATGTTTGTACCCTGACCTGCTTATCAGGGTTATCCACTGATTTATTACCTTTAATGGCTATAGTCGTGTGTTGAAACCATTTGATTATGTCTATGGCTCTGTCCATAGTCTCTGGTCTGAAACCACAAGCATGTCTACCTGCCTCACTGTCATTACAACCTTGACAAAATTTTAAAACAGCTTGTTTTGTCATATGAGATTCGGGTAAGTCCCTAAAAGCTTTTGTCGCTAGTGACAATACTCTGTCAGCCCTGTCCTCCCGTGACTCATTCTTATACTGGACTGAGTTTTGAAACTGAGTTTGTAAAGTTTCGGGTAAATCTTTGAAACCGAAACGTCTCTCCATTTTAAGGATCATTTCGTTGTACGAAATCTCAGGTGTTTGTTCTAGTACTAGTGTCGTCCAGTGACCAACATAGATGGTCGAGTTTTAACTCTTCACTCCGACCGGCTAGTTTAGCATAACGGAAAAATTTTGTGTAAAATGATGTCCAATCACTCTTGCCGTTGTACTTTAGCGTTTTAAACGACGACATCATCCTACGTTGAAATTGTCTCTCTTGTTCAGCTGGTTTAGCTGGGGTGGGTGTAATACTCTGTTTCTCTTGTACAGGTTTAACATCTTGCCCAAGGTCGTGCTTGGGAACAATTTTAGGTGGGGTCGGTAGTCGGTCTTGACTACGGTGTTTTTTTCTTAGTTGCATAATCACGAGTAGGTGATTTGTATTTTCTGCGTCTGTGACGACGTGATGGTGGGGTATGTTGCTTATAGTTATGATACCTAGATTTGTGTTCTTGGGGGGTCTGATGTCCATCAGTTGAGTAGGAGTCAGATGAATCAGAGTCATAACTATAGTTCGACATATACAACGGTTTCCATTGCTTCGAGGAAACTGGGTGTTGACGGTCACGGTGATGTGACGGAGGAACACCAGATATGCCCTGGTAGTGATTGCGTCTACTAGTATCATATGCTGGCGGTATTTGCATATGCGACTGACCACCTTGCGTGTTCTGCGCTACGACTAGAGTAGTGTGTTGTTGCGTTAAACCTGGTTGTTGTTGCGTATATCCTTGTTGGTTTTGTGGTTGACCAACAAATACACCCGCATTTGTGCCTGCTTGTAAGTTCCACTGCGTATGTACTGTACCACGGTCCAAGTCAATACCTGGGTTGGGTATGGTGTTACTACTGACAGACAACCCTGCAGGTGGAAGAGGGATATGGACATTGGAACCCTGAGACACCCCGCCATGCATTGCCCCTTGGGTAGGTGGGACTTGTAGGTTACTCATGGCCTGTACCATAGATCCCTGCGTTACAGGGGTAGGCACATACAAGTTCTTATTTGTATCAGCTATCGCCCCATGTAACATTTGTGTGTCTGTCTGTACATCTTGCTCCACAGTATTCTTTGGTTTTGTCTCACTAATTTGTACATTGTTTAATTGTTGTTGCACAAATAAATCGAACTCATAGTTAGGTGGTGGAACTTTTTGTTTGACAATAATCGGTACACCAAATTCTTGCTTGGTAACAATTGGTTTTGTCTCGTGTACAACTTGTTTGGTATCCTGACCAGCAGTGACTGGTTTGACTGGGGTCGGTTGTAATAAAGGACCCAAATGCTCCTGGTCAGTTTTGTTTGCACTTTCTAGTGGACATAAGTCGTCGAATGCATCTGTGGTTGTACCAAAATCAATTGACTCTATGAGCTCTGGTGTAACCCTCAAGTACGGTATAAAGGGTAAGTTCTCTTTGGTGATGAGGAGACCTTTTCCCCGTATTTCCATAATTTTCATGGAAATGTTTGTACCAATTCCAGGTAACCTCAACAAATCCTTTATACCACATGTATTTATGCTCACTTTTGCATGTAGTTTACCTGATTTATCCATTGTAAACAAAGGAAAACTATGTCAATTAATCTCAATAATAGTAAAGAAATAACACAACTTTATTTCAATAATCACTAAATACACCTCAAAATGTAAATAAATTGACTCAAGCAGTGTTTATTCTCTATTAATAAACATCAATACACAACGCCACCTGCGTTTACATTCCGATCAATACACATCAATCAATAACTGGGTAATTTCCGGTCCAGACGGTCACGTGACTTCCGCCCAGACAAAATGTGTATTCCCACGGCAAACTTTTTCTCAACTCCACGTGGGACGAAAAACTTTCAAAACTTTTTCAAAGGGCGGAAAAAGTTTTTTTCCTCTAAAAGAAAAGGAACCAAAAATAACTATAAAAACCTCTCCGATAGAAAAATATAAAAGGTTGGTTCCACTTCAGTGAACTATATCTTCATCACCAAATTATTCTCGTCGCCATTATGGTGAAACTTTGTCGGGTCAAGATAAACCAACGGGTTGTCTCTTTGACGGAGTTTCAGGGGTAAATATCACAGAAATGGTCCTGTAAATAAATACCAGGAATTCCCTTAATAAACTACAGGGTTTGCTAGGCCCAGAGAATTCTACCTCCCGCTAAAGACAAAGATATAAGTTCCCCACTAATTAGTATACCTTTCCTTCTCGGTGGCTGGAATGTGTCTGTGGGTCCAATCGTCTGGCGCCAGATTCCTCCGCTGCATCACGTTACAGGGACTCTTTTTCGCGGGAACCTCTTCGGAACATCACTGCTCTTACCAATACCTCTTGTCATCCATTTGGGATGTTTCATGCCTCAGCCTTACCTAGCTGGGAAACCCCCGTGAAGTGGCCAATTTTACCATACTGCCAAGTCAAGTGTTAGTTATCTTGTTTAGCAGCCAAATTGGTTCAAAATGTCTTAATGGGTCATTTTGTTTAATTGGTGGTGCGGTTCTGCAAGCCGGGTTTTAGTCTGTCCACAATTACCTCTTCAACTTAGAGACTTAAAAGGTCAACAAATTTTTCTGGCAAATTTGAACCCACCCTCCCTCCCATGAACCCTATTATTGTACATTTAAATTGTGATGTGGTGTTTTTAGATTTAATACTATTTTGATTATTGTATATTGATTGGTCTGTTACTAATTGTAACCTTATTGACTTATTCATGCTTGCCTTATAATGATTACAATGATAAATATTATTAAACACCACCTTTTCTGCCAAGTCCAGTGTTAGTTATCTTGTTTAGCAGCCAAATTTGTTTAATCAAACTAAGCACGTCGGTCTGTTCTAAGCATGTCAATAACTTTAAATTAAGCAGAAATATAAGTTTTCTCAAAGACTTTGACCCTTCATAGTTCTAACAATATTATCTAATCTATGTCTTACAAGGGAAGGTATTTCATCCTGTCACGATCAGAGAATAAACAGCTGCGCCAAGTCGCATGATACGCCCGTCGTCACCCCTTGAAAACTTAATTAAAGAATGTGGTTCTCAATTTAGAATACACCTATAACTGCCAAATTAAGCATGATATCTCTTTAATAAATCAATCTGCAAAGTTTGAAGTGAGCTGATCAAACTATTAATCAGTTAGAGTGCATTATGTATAAAATTGCCTTAAATTTGAAAAATAAAGTCCCATAACTCTTCCAAGAAAAATCGAAATTTCACGAAAAGTATACAGACCATGAAACCATCATATCCAATACCTGTACAAAGTTTGAAGTGAACTAGCCATAGGTTTGTCAAGTTAGAACACAACATGTGAAAAATTGCCTTAGAATTCATAAATAAAGTTCCATAACTCTTGCAAGAAAAATCAAAATTTCACGAAAAAGTATACAGATCATGAGGCCATCATACCCAATATCTTTCCAAAGTTTGAAGTGAATTGGTCAAAGATTTGTCAAGTTAGAGCGTGACATGTAAAAAATTGCCAATTAAAGTCCCATAACTTCTACAAGAAAAATCGAATTTTCACGAAAAAGTATACAGATCGTGAGGCCATCATACCCAATACCTCTACAAAGTTTGAAGTGAATCGACCAAAGGGTTGTCTACTTAGAGCGCAACATATAAAAAATTGCGTTCAAATTGACGAATGAAGTCCAATAACTCCAACAAGAAAAATCGAATTTTCACGAAAAGGTATACAGATCGTGTGTCCATCATACCAAATACCTCTACAAAGTTTGAAGCGAATCGACCAAAGGGTTGTCGAGTTAGAGCGCGACATGTAAAAAATTGCCTTAAAATTGACGAATAAAGTCCAATAACTCCAACAGGAAAAATCGAATTTTCACGAAAAAGTATACAGATCGTGAGGCCATCATACCCACAAAAAGTGCCTTAAAATTGACGAATAAAGTCCAATAACTCCAACAGGAAAAATCGAATTTTCACGAAAAAGTATACAGATCGTGAGGCCATCATACCCAATACAATCATATCCAATACCTCTACAAAGTTTGAAGTGAATCAACCAAATTCATAAATAAAGTTCCATAACTCTTGCAAGAAAAATCAAAATTTCACGAAAAATCAAAACTTCACGAAAAAGTATACAGATCATGAGGCCATCATACCCAATATCTTTCCAAAGTTTGAAGTGAATTGGTCAAAGATTTGTCAAGTTAGAGCGTGACATGTAAAAAATTGCCTTAAAATTGACAATGAAAGTCCCATAACTTCTACAAGAAAAATAGAATTTTCACGAAAAAGTATACAGATCGTGAGTCTATCATACCCAATACCTCTACAAAGTTTGAAGTGAATCAACCAAAGGGTTGTCTAGTTAGAACACGACATATAAGAAATTGCCTTAAAATTGACGAATAAAGTCCAATAACTCCAACAGGAAAAATCGAATTTTCACGAAAAAGTATACAGATCGTGAGGCCATCATACCCAATACCTCTACAAAGTTTGAAGTGAATCGACCAAAGGGTTGTATAGTTAGAGCGCGACATATAAAAAATTGCGTTCAAATTGACGAATGAAGTCCAATAACTCCAACAAGAAAAATCGAATTTTCACGAAAAAGTATACAGATCGTGAGTCCATCATACCAAATACCTCTACAAAGTTTGAAGTGAATCGACCAAAGGGTTGTCGAGTTAGAGCGCGACATGTAAAAAATTGCCTTAAAATTGATGAATAAAGTCCCATAACTCCTACAAGAAAAATCGAATTTTCCCGAAAAAGTATACAGATCGTGAGGCCATCATACCCAATACCTGTGCAAAGTTTGAAGTGAATTGGCATAATGGTTATCCAGTTAGAGCACGACATATGAAACGGACGGACAGACGGACGGACGGACGGACGGACAATCGGACATTGGTATACCATAATACGTCCGTCATTAGACAGGCGTATAAAAAAAATCACATTGCTGTTCAGTGTATGTGCACGTTTGAAAACACAGGTAAAATATCTTTGTCTGCGATTATAAATCACAGGTAAAATATATTTGCCATTCTGTGTATGTGAGCGATTCGAAATCACAGGTTAAATATCTTTAACAATGTGTAACTGGCTTTATCATCCTTCCCCATGGTTATATCAGCCTGCAGATTTCCGCCAAAGCCATATCTAGTTGACCCGGATATATCAGAGGTTGACCTGGATATATCAAGCGATTCTCCCAAAGTTTCAAAGGCAATAACTATTTTCAACGGTTTCAAATGAAAACAAATGGATAAAAATAAACATCGACAGGATTTGCTCTTTCCGAGTAGGTATTCAAAAGACAATCATGATTACACAAATAGATAAACTAGACGTCGGTAAAATTGTAGAAACTGGATCGTTGATATATCCTGCAGAGCTTTGACGTTTTCACATTATGACGTCATAAATGCTCCAAGTAACGATAGACAGTGCGCATGTGCAGGAAAAGATGGATGCAAAAAAAATTGTAGAGAAGAAAAGTGATAGAAATCATCATAAATACAGCACCCGGAACTTGCTAGTACTTTAGTACATCTCTTTGGAAAGTTGATTTTATTGTCACCTTCTAAATTCTTCAAAAAATTTAAACTTAACGTTTATTAACAGATGTTTCATTTTATTGTTACTTTGTACAATGGCGGTAAAACAAAACTTCCGGTTTGATAAACAAAGTCTCTGAGGTAAATAGGTATAAAATCCCTTCTTTCACACTATACCTGGATACTAATATGGCTTCCAAGTGAGAAATAAGAGTCCTTGAGTAGCCCAAGGAACGAAGATACCAAATGCAAGAGTTATTTTACTTCTTATATAATTAATAGAGTAGAGAGCGGATGAGAGAGTCACAGCAATCAACTCGTCACATGCACTATAAAATTCCTTCCCAGAGACTTTGTCAAAATGTTTAAAGATAATATTGTAGTGATATTTTCAGTATTTCATTTATTTTTAAACTCGTTTGTGAGTATAGAAACATAGGCTTCTGAGACCCAATGTATTGTAAACAATGGGATAAATGTACAGATAGAAGGCGCCTTTTTAAGCCTTCAAAATTGGAAAAAGTGCCAACACTATCACAGTTATACTACTGGCAATTACATATCTGGAACTTTAAAAGATATGCAGTATTTGGAAATTCTGACAAACATTTACACCTTTTGATTAGAAAACTATTGAGTAATCAGGTTGAGACAAACCCTGGACCACAAAATTTAAACGAATCTAGCTACCCCTGTTCAATATGCTCACGTCAGTATACCTGGGACAGTGATGCTATAGTATGTGATAACTGTGATAAGTGGTGTCACACAGGATTTGTTAATTGTAGCCCTTCAATGTATGAAAAATATGGGAATTCCCCAGTTATTTGGATATGCCCTATTTGTGAAACTCCAAATCATTCTCGCACCATTTTCCAATCATTTTTATCTTCAGGCTGGCAAAACTCAAATCCCAACTCATACTCAATTCTATCAGAGAGTTCAAATATTTCATTTAGTTTCAACAATGAAAATATTGGTGATCCTGTTGCTACGTCCTCACCGAAACCCCAAAAGGACAAAAATATGAAGAATAAAAATATTAACAGGCAAAATTCTCTTAGGGTTTTACATATTAACTTTAGAAGCTGTAAAAATAAAGCGGAGAACTTATTAACATCAGCCAAACCAGATGTGGTAATTGGGAATGAAACCTGGTTAAATAAAAATGTTCAATCTTCGGAAAATTTTCCTCCTGTACTCTTTGAAGATGTTTTTAGGAATGACCGAAGCGGTAAAGAAGGAGGTGGTGTCCTCATAGCTATAAAAAGGGTATAATATGCCAAGAGATTTTTAAAAGTGATCAAGTAGAGATGATTGCTGTTCAGATAAATATAACTGATTCAAAATCTTTAATAATTGTCTCAGCATATAGACCACCCAGTAAAACTGATAAAGATTATATGAAACAAATGGTAAATGAAATTGCCCAACTTAAAAACAGGTTCAAGAATGCCAATTTTTGGCTAAGTGGAGATTTTTACCTCCCCGACATTAAATGGCCGGAGCAAATTATTTCAGGCACTATGTATCCTAGAGAACTAAATGAAATGCTCATTACTATGATAAATGAGCTAGGGATAGAACAAATTGTAGATGTACCAACCAGGAAAGGAAACATCTTGGACTTATTTTGTACCAATCAACCACTTTCAATTACTTAAGTTAAAATAATACCTGGCATATCAGATCACGACATTGTCCTAGTGGATGCTATATGTAAACCTAAAAGAGCTAGACAACCACAACATAAGATCTATTTGTGGAAAAAGATAGATGTTGATAAACTTAAAACTATAACAAAGAATTTATTACAGACTTGTTATCACAAAGAGATATGATTTCACTGTAGATGAGTGGTGGAACAAATTTAACACTGGCATTAACAAAATTATTGAAAATAATGTCCCAAGTAAAATGACAAAAATTAAATACACCAATCCATGGGCAAGTTCAGAAATCGATAAAATCTGTAAAAAACCACGTAGAGCTTATAACAAGGCCAAGAAAACGGGTAAAAAATAACATATAGACAAATACAAGAAAATAAAAGCAACTCCTCAAAGGGAGATAAGAAAAGCTCAAAGTAAATACATGGAAGAGGTAATAAGCCCCCAGTAAGAAGAGAAACCAAAATCGTTCTGGCAATATATAAAAAGTAAAAAAACTGAATCATCTGGTGTGAGTCCCCTTCGTGGTAAATAGTGATCCAAAAACTCAAGCTAACAGTAGTTAATACCCTTTTTGGGTGCACATTTTCCGAAAAGCTTTTCGGAAAATGTGCACCCAAAAAGTGTATTAACTACTATCTACGGGACTAACGAAAATAAGCAATTGTTATTCACTACAGTTGAGACGGGTAAAACGGGCTAGATTCTTAATTTATTCACATTTTTACGTTGCTTGCGGTTTAAGCATCTCATAAGTAAAACAAAAATCTTATAGGTTTTACTCTTTTTCCATCGCTCAAGACTCTTGTTTAACCTGTTTAAGACACTGCTTATAAACTCTATCATTTTTATATAAGAAAGAAAAATAATAATCCAGTAATAAAAAATGTTTAGAGGAACACAGTTCTGTGATAGATATGAGTATTGTAACTTTTTACTAGATACTCCTATAGTGTCTCCACAAAATGGTCAACAACAAACAAAAACGGACTACAAATTTAGCATAAATGATAAGGCTTCGTTTTATGACTGGTATAATGGGTATTTTTTAATCAAGTTTAAAGTAGATAAACTAGCTGACGGAGCAGCACCGGACAACGACACAGTATCTGTTATTTCAGATGTAACAAATTTTCTTAGTCAAATGACAGTCCTCCAAAACGGAAAAACAGTTTACGACTGTAATAATTTATCTCTAGCAAATCACGTCAAATCATTGCTTACGCTTTCAGATGGTTATGTTAACAGCTTAGGCAAAAACAGCTTTATTTACCCTGATAATATTGCAACCACTGCTGATAATACAGGATTTGCTGCGAGAACAACGTTAACTAATGCAAGGAAAGAAGTAACAGCAGAAATACCACTAAATAGATTTTCGTTCTTCGCCTCGTTAGAACAAAATCTTTTACCCCCGGCACAGATGGGAATAACTGTAACAATAAACAACGATGATTATTTATTATACAAGGCTGCTGCTGCTGATGACGGTAGAGTTGTAATTACACATTTTGAACTTTGGTTACCCAGACTAAAATTAAATTCTGTTGGTTTAACGGATGTGTTACAAAATTACATGTCACCAAGACGATGGACATACTTAAGAGAATCCATTCACACTAATATCTCGAGTCAATCTGTTGAAGGGTCGTTTCGTATTACAACAGGAATAAAACACCCGAAACACGTTATCATTTTCTTACAAAGAAACGGGAAACATACTGATCAAGAACAAAAT
>MJUU01056890.1:49010-76356 GCA_002080025.1 Modiolus philippinarum | reverse complement strand
CTGCCGTCAGATACTTCGTCCTCGCAGTCGATGTCTTCAACTTTATCATTAGATAGTTGTAATAAATCTTCCAGAGACACACCTAGTTTTTCCGCTATTTCCTCGAATCTTCGAATTAGTTCCTTGTAGTAAAGTTGTTCTAAGTTCTTTTCGTAAAGAATAATTTTGTCGTAATACGATAAGGGTTTAAATAAAAGGTGCATTAGCAAATTTGTCTTACCAACCCCACTGGGCCCCACGATGAGTAAGCGGAAAAAATCACTCGGCATATTTTTTGCCCCTTGTATTGTTCTAAAATTATTCGTATTAGACTTTTCTGAAAAATATACGGGATACATGTCATTTTTATAACCCGAATATTTGTTAGATAAAAAAACCATGAGTGTATTTCAGGTAGGAGGGTGCAGAACCGTTGTGGTAAGTAATAATGTTTGACTTTTATCATAAAAATCGGGTAAAAAAAAATGTTTGCATATGATTTGACCAATCTAAAATAAATAAAAACAAAGGTGTATGGTTTTTACGAAATACTTGATATTCAAGGGGAAATCGTATATTTATATTATCCTTTTAGCAATATATTCGTTATAGAGAGAGTAACTGGTCATGATCTATCAGACTTATTAGAAACATATAGGAATCAAAAGTATAGAACCAAAGATACACGTCAGTGTTATGTATAACCCGTGTTATGTACCAAGTCCTAATTTGAAGATTTTTGTTTTACTTATGAGATGCTTAAACCGCAAGCAACGTAAAAAATGTGAGTGAACTAAGACCTCATTAAAAATCTAGCCCGTTTTACCCGTCTCAACTGTAGTGAATACCAAATCTTAAATGTTTGTTTTTTTCTATAGTCCCGTAGGTAGTAGTTGATATGGGAAAAAATCTGCGGTTTTCAAAAAACGTTTTTTGAAAACCGCAGATTTTTACCCATATCAACTACTGAAGGAATATGGAGTAAATACAAATGAGACAATCTCTACAAAAACATAAGAAAACCAAGCAAAGTTACAACGCTTTTATTGTTGTTCTTCATCTTCAAGTCATCATGGGACCTTCAACAATGAGCTATGCCCATACCTCATAGTAAGTTCAAGTTCAATTATCTACTTTTACCAGCCTCTACCAGTCTCTCCTAATGATGACGTCATATTTAAAATCAAATATAAAGATTTTTTATTCTATTTGAAAAACAGATTTTAAGTAGCAGGAAAAACATGAAAAGCAAATGTTTTTAAGAACCACTGTGAGTCAAGCAAAAAGTATAATTAAGATTCTAACACTTTGATCGCAAACATTTAGGTCGAATTTAGAGGTCATCTTTACAACATATAACAGAGATTCCAGTTCGATCTAACTGTGCATCACTATATGCTAACCTTTTCCTTTATTAGTATGACGTTAAGCTATACAAGGGAAGGTATATTGATTCTTAATAGGTCCTAACAATAACTTTTTAAAAACCTGTGTTGATATAAAGCTTTCTCTAAAAACCTGTCGATATATGTATAAATATCTCGGTATGTATGCATCACCAGTTATGTAAGAAATGAAATGCCTAAGACACGTATACTTTTAAGAAGAGATGAATCAATGTTAGATATATCCTGATGTGAACATGACAGTCGCAAGTTGTGACACTTATACAATACTGGTGAAGCAATTCGTGATGCCGATTATGTTAATTTCAAGCGTTCTTTGTCTTACGAAGCTAGTGCTTCTCTGAAGAGTAATAAACACGAGAGTGCACAGTAATCAATCATGTCTATATAGAAATATGATACACCCCTATATACTCGGCTATTACTATTTTGTGTCAACCAAATAGAAACTATGATGCGGGTTTTTTTTGTTTTTTTTTGTGTGTGTGTGTTTTTTTTTTTTTTTTTTTTTTTTTTTTTTTTGTAATTCCTAAAATTCAGGTTAAGGACGGCATGAATTACAATAATCTTCTTTCATAAGTTGACTTGAAACACGTGTACAGCATAACGACATTTACAGTTTTTTATGCTACATCGATATTTTTTGTATTTTGATGTTGTGTAATATGGAAGCTATGATTATGTTTTCCTTCCACAGGCTTACTGTTAACAAACTAATTTTCTCGAGAAAATATCACGGAAATAAACCTTTGCGAATTTCTTTTATTCTTATATAAATGCATTTCCAAAAATAGAAAAATGGCAAAAATTAGTCGCCGCGAAAAAGTGTGATGTATTTCTGCAACATTGAAAATTGAAATAGAGTTATGTATGTAACCCATATGGTAATATTTAAATTCCTAATTAGAAAGATGATTTTGATTTTATTACATCACATTCATCAACATTTTTTTCTGTTAACAATTTGTGCAAAGTATCAAGATCAAGATTAATGTTATCTGTGACGTAACATTGTTTATTCTGCATCTAGTGACATTTTTGTTTTGCATCTGATGAAGGCGACTGTGTCGCTGAAATACAATGCAAATGCTTTGTTCAACATAAAAGTTAGATTTAAAAAAAAAGAGAGAGAGAGAGAGGTCAATCCAAATTCATTAGTCAGTAGGCCTGGCATGACGCTGACGATGTAATGTGAAAAATTCAGTGAAATTGTGGAATGTTGTCCTCCAAACAATGTACAAGTATTCGAGAATTAATAAGGTGAAAAAAGAGAAGGATTAGGTGATTTGAGTCTGAGAAATATAAGAAGACAAAGCGCATCCTTTAATACATAACAATACCGAAGTTACTAGGTTTTTTTTCTGCATTTGCGCATTTCGATAAATTCAGACGTTAATATAAGATAAAATAGACTGTCTTCGAGTATAAACAAGTGCATGGGCACAACTTGTATTTGACATGACTACGACTGAATTTAAAAGAGAGCGGGAAGTTGTAACTCCAAACTTAACAAAACTTGAACACTTATGTTCCTTGCAACCGGAAACCAATTTCTGTTAGAGTAAAAATAATTATTCCAAAATAAAACGTAACTGTAATTTCTGTAATTTAAAAAGGTGACAGACAATGCTTTTAAAGTGGCAAATCATTCATTTACATAAGATTGACACAATAAGCCTATATCTACAAGATTTTAATACATGTACTTACATTTTTCTCTCCGACTTCCTGGCTGTCAGTCTTTTTCGGTTTAACTCTGCTAGCCATTTGCACCAGTGTATGAATATAAAATTGAATTGAATATTTTAGGTATATAATCAGAAATATGTATCTTTAATCGGAATTTTTGTTTTATATAATTTAATAGACAAAATACTTATCAGTCACCCGGAAGTTTTCGCAAAATTCATTTATTGATTTTATTGATATATGTACTAGATGTACTTTCAATCTTTGGTAGTTAAGCAGTTGAAACTAATATCTTTACTTCATTATACTTTATGATGTCAGCGACCATGTCACTTCTGCAAGTCAGTCTGTTCCGGAACAGAAAAACTCTGCAAGCTTATTTGGGACATATTATGAGCGAGAACAAATATCAACCAATTGTTCTGAGCTGATTTCGGTATCATTTACACGCCCTTTAGGTTATTTTTTTTCTGTCACTTCTATCATGTGTGTTCTTTACTGCACTGAAAAGACATAACTTTCACAGCTATTTTTTTAAATTACAGGTAAATGGACAATAGCCGTACTAAAATAAACCGCATTTGTTTAACTCGTGTATTTCCCCATTGCTCTTTTCAAACAACAACCAAGGAAAGGGACTAACAATAATACCACCGCAAAACAGACAAAAGAAAAAGAAACTTTTGCTCAACTAAAATTTTCAAATTCAAAGTCGCACTTTCGGAAAATCGTTTATTAAAAATTGGTTTGCTATTACAGTAAGTAAAATCCTTTACTAGTATTTGTAAACACATTGATGAAACAAAATGCAAACATATTTACATCGATGCTTAATTAAAAGACACCGTATTCATTTGTTTTATCTTAAATGTTTGTTTTTGTTTTTTAAAGGGCCCATGCACTCTTATAAATGACGAAATACAAAAAAAATACTTGTCATCGAGAAATCATTAGGTAGAACAAGTACAAGGATTAAACATCCGATATTTCCCCTTTTAAGAAATCTTTCCCTCCTACTGTGCCCAATTGAACATTCCAGATAGACTGACATGAACTATTACATATTCTGCACGTTGTTCTTACGTGTGTCATATTATAATGATCAATGTTTCCTATAAGGAATATACCTATGAGGTAAAATAAACAATATAAGATGGTAACGTTTTATGGAAAATCAATTTAATTTCATCCTTTGCACAAAGTATACTTTAGTTTATCTTTTTATTAATGATTTATATTTAAGTTTCATGTTACCAAAGAATTCATTCACCACCACAATTGATTAAATTGGAAGTTTTATATTTTTTACTTAGAAATTTATTTCTTTACATTCAGTGTTATTGATCTAGGTGTGATCATAAGGCTCTCAATAATGAGCAAATACAAATATAAAATAACTAAATACCGAGGTTACTGTGAATTTACTTTCTGCATATGCGCATTTCGACAACTTATGTCTCTTCAGTGCAGATAAAATCTAAACGTTTGGAAGACCATAAACCCAAAGATGTTTAAAAAACTGAGAGAGAACAAATAACCAATATGATCTAAATGTAAAGCCAAAATTAGCTAAGGACAGAGCTATGCACGAGGGAGATACTCCTTAGTTTTCAACAAAATTTACGAAACTTTAGATATTGTAAGATTCCAAAAATAATCGGCTTTCGGGTCAGCACCGGAGTACTGACTACTGGGCTGGTGAATACCCTCGGGGACTAACAGTCCACCAGCAGTGGCATCGACCAAGTGGTAACAAATAACTAAATACCGAGGTTACTGTGAATTTACTTTCTGCATATGCACATTTCGGCAACTTATGTCTCTTCAGTGCAGATAAAATCTAAACGTTTGGAAGACTTTTATTTTATTCACTTTTATTTTATTCATTTAACGCTGTCTATTTGAAAAAGAGAAGTTCTACTTTATTCTTTTATGGAAGAATCTAAATTTCGTTACATTTCTGCATTTTATTTTTATATTTGCTATAAAAATTAGAATATAAGTTGGTCAATTGCCTCACAGATAACATATTGTGGAGAAATTTCCCAAGAACTAAGAAAAGTTTTTGTAAGTGTTAACTTTAAAACAAAATGTGGTGTAGGAAATATATTTGAATAGATAAAAACTGCTAAAGGTCCCTGGAAAAATTTAACCACATAGTAATTCATGTATTACCAGATGAAAACATCAACACATGATGTTACAATACATCGCGCCCATGTGATAATTATATATTGAATAACTTATTATTAGAATACTGAAGAATCCATTTAACATCGTATATGCCATGCTATGTTTCGAAACTTGTAGATACGAAGAATTTGAAAACTATTCGGATTGAGAAACGAAGTGAACAGCTTTTCATCTTTAACTTTCGACATCAAAATTTAATTGCACTTCTTATATTTAGTCTTACGAAATTTTCCCAAAAGAGTTTTGGACAAAACATTATCGGATTAATAATTTGTTGAAAATTAAAATGATTTGGGAAATTTCCCAACAAGTGTTCTGGACAAAATTTTATCAGAGTTTAAACTTCAGCAAAATTGTGATATTCTAAGAAGTTGGGTGGGAAATGTCTCCACTGGGATAAGTATTATTTGAAAATAATTACGCGGGAAATGTTTTATGAAATGTGAGTATACAAAGGTCGACAATTCTGATTAAAAGTTTGCTGACATAATTTCCAAAGAAAGACAGGAACACTTTGAAAATATTTATATTTTATCAAAGCTGCAGTTTAAAAATGCTTTTATAAATATTTAAAGGAATGATGAACATTTCATACCTTTTATCATGCCAGCAAGAATTAATGCTGACCCGTAGTTTATGTTTACAAATTTCCAAAGAAAGACAGGAACACTTTGAAAATATTGATATTTTATCAAAGCTGCAGTTTAAAAATGCTTTTATAAAAATTTAAAGGAATGATGAACATTTCATACCTTTTATCATGCAAGCAAGAATTAATGCTGACCCGTAGTTTATGTTTACAAATGCTGGCCTACAGTTTCTGTTTACAGAAATAATTATCGCTAGGTGTTGACGAACTATGTTTTCTTTTGCCTTTTAATTCTAATATGCACCATTGTATAAAGACATAAGAACATAGAAAGAGTTTTCCTACAGCAGTATATATCTTGGTCCTCGGACAAAAGAAACAGACACACAAGATAAATACTAGATGTCATCAAACAGTACCATCACCGACATCTCATTTCAAATCGTTGAGACTGTCCATGCAAAAATATGTAATGATCAAATATAATATTTGATCTATTACATCAGATTTTTAAAAATTTACATTGTATTCAGCGTGCTAAATACACCCACACAGTTTGACATCTACATTGAACCGTCAATCCCTAATTGCAGGGCCCATTTTGTTAAGTGTAGAGAAAATTGATATTAATATATATTTCGCTCTTAATTGTTTATATAAAACTTAAGTAAGGTACTTGTACATATCAAAATATATCAAATTATAGGTCAGCATCCATGGTATCACGTATTTGGTGTCAATAAAGGTTTAATTTCAAGAGGTTTAAGGTAAGTGGATTTATGAAATATCCTTCTGAACATGGTCGGAAATCGCACTGATTTTAAAATCTGTGTATGATGATATTGAAAACTGGAATTCATCAGTGCACTTAAACCCGGGGGTGGGGGCACCTGGTTTGAAAATTTACGGGGATGCTCCTCCAGTAGTTCAAAACCCTGACCCCTTTCTAGACAAATTTTGATCGATTCCTGTACCCCATTCTAGACAAATGTGAAAAAAAAACCTTCTTACAGAACAATTTCTATTTATCTACATGTCAAGCCAAAATAACAATCATATGGTTGAAAAAAGTGTTAGAATGCATTTTTTTTCTTTTGCAAATTGCAATTTTTATCAACTTTTTCCTGCTGAAAAATGGTTTTCATGACATGAATGTTACCAGATATTATGCTAGATACCCCATTATAGACAAGAAAATTTAATCCCTTTCAAGAAAAGGTTAAAAAAAATATACCCCATCCCAGACAATTCAGCTAAAAATGCAACCCCGTTTGTCGGAACATACCTAGCACCACATATATAGGCAGTGTCCCCCGGGCCCCCTTAAATTACAAACATCTTCAAGATACGAACGAAAACATTAGTTTCTGATCCCGAAATTAATTGCAAAAAGTGCTCATTACATAATCAGATATGTAATATCGTGAACATTAATCATCGAAGTGAGTTTTCTTTTTCAGTTCAAATATTCTTGATTTATACTTTTCAATCGTAGCTACTCGGCTACTTGGCCGGGCAGTTACGATTGCTCATTTCTTCACTAGCTGCACTTTGTCGACTAAATACATTTTTAAAAAATTCGTAAAATTTGCCAATTGAATACAGTTATGTCAACAAATTTAAATAATGTGATAAAAATTCATTACACAGAAATAACGCTGCCACTTCAAAGAACCTATATCCATACAACCTACTGCTTTTGGACAATGTTATCATCAAACAATGTAAATATTTGAATTTTAATATCTTCAATACAACAACAAATATCTGTATTGCTACCAGAAAAAAAGACACGAAAAAAAGGTAATGACGATTTGGTTACTATTATGTCCTCGTACTATTCATGATACGGAGTTGTGCTTATAAATGAAAAATTAAATGTACTTTCACCATCAAAGGAAAATATGTCCATGTTTATATTTCTGATATTCTATGCGTGTAACGACTTAGATAATTAATCACTCTGTACAGACTTTCATACTTTCATGGGTGAGAAAATTTGGGTGTGTTTTGGAAATTTTTAATTTAAGTATTCTGCAAATGCCTTGTCTTTGCTAATATTGCAAAGTTAGAAGTTTTTTTTCAGAAAGTACCAGATATTCTGCACATAAGCTATGGTTTTTAGTTTAAGAAATAATAGTTATCAATAAAGGGATATAGAGTCTCTGCAAATACATCTAAAAACAAGCAGTGAAACAGCACTTTCATTTTTATTTTTCATCTTGATGTCGCCATGAGGCTTTCAACAATAAGCTATGCTAATACCTCGAACTAAGTTCAAGACGGCCCTTAGCAACTGTTTGAGCGGAATTCATTACTAGATGTGAATCAACGCTACATCCATGTTATTACATGTCATGGATACGGGATCGCCATCAAACATTTATCTAACTGGCAAAGTGTTTTTACAATTACTGTCATCCGTTGCCTGACAAAAAGACCAACAGAAGACAATCACAACATATAAACAACCACAGGGCACACATCAAAGAAGTCCTATTTTTGTTAAATTACCATGTGTCATTATTTTTATTAAAGGTAATTGCCATCAGTGAATATGAAATTTACCTCCAGTATATTTCTTCTTGTATTGTGCATCAATATAGAAATACATCTAACTGTATCAAATAGACAACATGTTGGTGAGTAATTATTAACAAAAAAATTAATGGGCATATTAAAAATCGATCAAACTATATATTTATAAATAACAAAATACCGAAGTAAACGGAGATGGGGTTGATCGAGGGCCTTGATGTTTAGATCATAAAAGAACAAAATTATACTCCAAAGAAGAAATTCATGAAAATCTACCCTACAGATGGACGACTTTACATGTTAAAGACACACATATGCGAAAGATTTAAGTTTACAGCAGAAAAAGGGTTAAGAAATTCCTAGAAAAAACTGAAACAAACATGCGTTCATTAGAATATATTTTTTTTTTATTTTCAAACATGCAATCGCCTTGTGAAGGAAATTAACTACCTTGATAGGGATACAATGTTATTGCCACACAAACAATTCAAAGTCACATTAGGAGACAAGAATTTCAATGAATCGGGAGGAAACTATCTAATAGTATTATCAGAGAAACGTTGGATTGAAATACACAATGACCAGAAGAATACGGTAAACGTGTTACTGAAAGCATTGAAAAGACCTGGAGCGAGAGATTAAGGTGGAATCGACAGTAGAAACTTTTACACAATAATATAAAAACTGTTTGTGCAGTGAATATATCTTATCCATGTCAAAAACGCAAATATATATTTTTTGGACTTGACACACGTTAACTGAAGTCCAATTTTATCAACTTTTCAGATTCTATTAGGAATAGCAGTATATAGCGATTTTTGTGGCCTTGATTTAGAATATTATTAATAAAATTGCATTATTTATTTGGATTGGAAATTTGTGGTTTTTCACCTCAACACAATTAAAGGGACTAATACTTTCATTGGGGGTGATTTTTAGTTTCAGCTGAAAAAATGCAATATGCACGTCCTATTAAACGGCAAATGAACAATACTGAATAATAAGGTAAAATAGGCGGAGTTTTTGTTTCAGAAAATTGTTTCCAATACATTCAATGAAACCTATGATAAAACTGAGAACAATGATCACCTTATATAACATTGTACTGCTAAAACAATTAGTGGTGCATTCTTCTAGATGGTAAGTTGTCGAATCCTCCGACTTAAAGAGCGCCAACTCTGACGACGTCATAAATAAAAGACGACACAATAACGTTGTGTTACTGAAAGCGCATAAACAATAAAATAAAGAGATATTTATCTTTAAAACAAATAGTAAAATACTTTAAAAGAGGAGAAAAAAGATTAAGGACTCCCTCCATCGTAGTTTTCTCGTTTGCTATATTTGATATTACTGATTATTCGGATTTCGTTTGGTTTTATGCATTTTAAACATTTTTTTTTAAATTATGGATTTCCTATGTTTTGGTTCTAGTGCTGCTGATGAGGAATTAATTTCCGAAATGGCCATGCAGCTCATTAAAATTATTGCAGTTGGAGTTAACATATGTGTTGTGGTCTCATGTTCATCTTCTCCATAACCTTTTGTAAAATCGTAAGAGGAGAGAGAAAAGATGTTGAAAAATTTCTTATATTTGTTGAATCATATAAACTGAAGACGGTTCAATAACACAAGTTCAGCATTTAATAATTTCTGCTTTTGTATTTACATATTTTGTCCTAACGTTTCGCTTAAAAGACCCTTTCACGATAGCTGCGTTCTTACGACTTTGAATGGAAAATGATAGCAGTTACTGCAAAAATGACGTCGTAAGACAATTAATAAGGATGTCACATACATTTTACCTACTCAAAGGCATGTGGCATAAGGCATAAGCGCATGTGAAAAATTCAGGACCGCAGTTATCGTATATAATTACTGTTTAAAATATATTATGATAGGCTTTCGTTAAATGCATATTGGTGAATGACACAAGTCAATATTCTCTTCCAAAAATAATATGTATACAGAGGTTGAAAGTATAATGTAATGTTTATTTTTGAGCATATATAACTAACAATAAAAAGGTTTCAAATATAAGTTTTCTTTTTTATGGATGTAATATTAATTTATTTAGTCATTCTTACTTTAAAAAATAATTGGCCAAAATAATGATTCATAATAATCATCTGCCATGTCTTATTCGCTTATGTTTATTGTTTGCTTATTTTTATGAACTATAGTTTTAAACTATTTACGAACACAGTATAGGAACATGTGCGCGTCAGGTACCTTATTGCTGTCTTAATGTGTAGTCTTTTTTCCGTTTTCGTGAAAACTAAAAGAAAACAACTTGACTTTTTAAATATTTCAAAAGAGAACAAAAAATGTTTTAAGGAGTTTACATAGTACATGTCAATATTCGAAGATTTTATCAACTTGAGGTTCCTTGTTTTCAATGCCACTTTATTGCATTACACATCTATTTGTTTGCCTAATTTCACGACAAAATTAACTTGCACCCCTACACGTTTTTGAGACTATTTTTAGAATTGAGTTTTGATTATTAAGGTTCATTCTTGTGACATAAAATCTGCAATTAGCTTACTGTTGCTTCTGAATAAACCAGTAAACAGACAATACATAACCGTTAATAAATGACAGATTGCTTTCAAAAAGAAAACATTAATGTTGTCCTCTTGAGAATATTTGAACAACATACATATCCTCTTTGAACCTTAAGAACTCGTGAGGCCAGCCAATCTTCCACGCAAAGTTGACCTGTTACTGCTTCTGCTCCCTGCCATATATTCCAACCAAGTTAATTCCTTTCACTTTCCACTGTTGGGTGCCAGGTGTCCTATTTTCCTCTGGTGCCTATGATAATCAAATTTCAGATTCTCCATCTTTAGATTTTGATATATTTTATGCATTTGCGTTTAAATGTTTCAAACTATTTTTTCGTCGTTTTGATCGTTTTTAATAAGAGTTCTGGGAGATATAGAAGGACATATATCACATTTGTGTTTACATTGATATAAATGGGGCATTAAATTCCTGTCATTGTTCTAAGTTGTCTTTTAGTATATAAACTTGCTCAATGAATTTATTGTGCCCCATCTACTTTCGAAGACAGTCTGCTCGTTCCTCCGTTGTTGTTCCGACTCCTTTCTTTATTCTACCAATACGGATTCTTTGGGAAGTTTTGAGTTTGATTTTTCTTCCGTAGTGCGACAGTGTTTTACCAGCAGACTAAGCTCCTTGGGCTAGCTGGCCTTGTAGCGGAGAGCACCCACTGACCCATCTTTCAAAGTTACGTATTGTCATTTTCTCTCCTTTCAAGTCCGCAGTCATGGAGTAAGTAGGAAAAATGAAAGGATATGGAGTGAATGTACATGTGACAAAAACGCACACGATAATAGAAACTCCAGCTTATCAAGGACAGTCTATCTGTATTGGGTTTTATTCGTATGTTTATTCAACTAAAGGGAAACGAGACAGATAAAGTTAAGGTTTGGGTACCCATAAACCAGTTTAACCCTACCGCTGGCTTTTGCTAGTTCCGGTACGAAGTCCGGCTGTCCCCACTTCCTGTCGTTGTTTACGTTTGTGTTTTAACAATTAACAAAGAAAGGATATGGAGTAAATGCAAATGAGACAAAATCTCTACAAATACATGGTAAAACAAGCAATGGAACAACGCTTTTATTGTTGTTCTTCATCTTGAAGTCACCATGAAGCCTTCAACTATGAGCATAACTCATACCTCATAGCAAGTTCAAGACGGCCCCTTTTTCCTATGTAGTTCCTTAGCAGATTGTGACATGTAATTTTCAGCCATTGTATGTGTTTTCTGTTATCCATTTTTTACATCTAGATCTTTGATTGGTCAGATAGGGAAGACATTCCTTTGTAATTGTAACTGTGTCAGGTAACCTTTCACTGGTAATTTAACGATAAAGGAGCGTTTTCAATCTCATGGTACTTCCTGTTCGTCCATTATTCTATGCAAAGCTTCCAATGTTTTCTTTAATAAGTTCATGGTTTTTGTTGTTAGGGTAATACGGGGGTTTGAAATTGCGCATCATTCTTGCGCATCTGACAAAAATGGAATTCATTGCAGGAATGTTTGCAAAATGATTTTCGATGTCTTGTGATAGTTCAATTTGATCCAATATGCCACTTTTATTTGATAACCATCCAGAATATCAAACCTTTTCAGCATCACCCTGTTCTATTCAGGGAAGGTAACTTGTTTAGCAATAATCGGAAAAAATAAGTTTTTTGCAATTTCTTCAAAAATTAGTACTGTAACCCCGAAATTGTTTTTATGCAAATGTGATGTAACTAAAATAAATTAAATTTTGTATTAAAATTCACTAGTTTTCCCTATCACTTCAACCAAATATAGCTGACTTTTAGATATGACGCTAAATTTTTATTTTATTTTTGTATGCCCTAATAGCATAGCGTAAGTCATGAAAATATCAGAAAATTCTATCTGACAATTTTTAAACCCCCGTACCACCTTAATTAGTGTACATTTCCTTTATTTATTCTGATCTTGCTTGGATGATTTCTCAATTTATTATCTTTCTTTCTATCGCTGTTTTTGTGTTCTTTTTGAATGTATTTTTCTTTAATCTTGTTTCTATATATCCAAGGATTTTTACCTTTGTGAAATATGTTTTTAGTTGTTGTTTATTGAGTTCTGATTTTCTTGAAAAGTTTGAATGCTTTATATTCGCTGAAGACTAAAGTTTGATAACTTCGTATTCCTATTCAGTTTTAACTTGATCTTTCTTACTCTTAGATGTAGGTTACTGTGTTTGACAGATCATTGCATTGTTCTTATATCTAACATTGATTTTGTTTAACTACAAATTATAATAATATGGTCAATCTTAATCCTGCTATTTAGTGATCCCCAGTTGTATTTATGCTTGGATAATGTTCTAACAATCACATATTTGTGCCAAGTACAAAATTTTGCAAGCGTAGCTCCATTTTCATTCCTTTTTGCTGTAACGTTAAATTATTTTCTAACCTACATTTTGATTTTCCAACCGTTGCGTTTATATCGCATATAACAAGTTGGAAACAGTGTACGATTCTTTATGGGGTCTCTCATAGAAGATGTCATTTTCACCATCATTGCTTTCATTGGTTGTACAGCAGATTAAAAAAAACTATCATTTTCAAATTTGTAAAAGAATCGTTCACTTAGTAATCGATTTCTGACTGGATTCCATGTCATCATGCTTGCAATGCTAGATTTGATAAGTATCACTACTGCTCCACGAAGGGATGTGTTGCCAGATCCTGAATACAGTATTTTTTGTCCTATTCTTATCTTTCTTCTCCAAAAACCTGTCCAGCGCATTTCCCTAATACCCATGATATTGAGATTTTCTTACTACTTTGGTACGCAGCAGTTATTACATTCGAAGGTGTTAAGGAGTGATTAAGGATGGTTTGTACAATTTCAGACCCATTGGGTCGAAAGATGGTTCGGTTTCCATAGATTTATTTTACAGAAGGTGGTATTAACCTCAAATCTGTTCAATTTTCGGAGTGCCAACACGGTTTAACTGAGGTTTTCTTCCGTATCGAGATGATTAATGGGATCCACCAGACCAGGTGTTACATCGGATATGTTCTTCTCCTAGATGTGGAATCGACCAAGGTTAATAACCCTCCTTTGACCATTTATTTAACCCATAGATTGTGCAAAGTTGACACGCTTTATCTCCAAGGCCTTGATTCTCCCAAATCTCCTTCAACTTAGCCTTGAGTACTAGACCCAGGTTACCTCTTGCTGCCGAAGAAGAAGCATTTGAAGCATTCTTGGTAGTGTAGAGGCTATGTACTGGCAACGAAAGATTTACGCATTCTACAATCCGTTTCTCCTACAAATAGGCTAGCCAGCGGCAACAGATTTTGAGACTTTCGATCACTGTCGTGCAAAACGCATATCCATATCCTACCCCGCAAACTTGTGTTGTTTACCTCATATTAGACTAACTATATAAATATGGACACACAAGAACACAACGACCGTTGAATGACTGTTAAGTTCACCTATTTTTGTAGATATTTACATTATTTCTTCACCAAAATGTAATCCCTCCATACTTCATTACTTTTGCACATTTCGTCAACTTGTAAGACACAATATGTATCTCGGAACAAAAAAAATGTGTTCAAATCTTACCGGACGTGAATGTTAATTCATGTCTTTTTCCCTACAAAATCTCTCAACAGCATACAGAAAATACACTAAACAGATGTTGGAAGCGCACAGGATCATATAAAGTGAAGAATGATATCCAAAATGTCTTAATTTCATGTATTAATATTAAATTTGACTATTGAGTTTTTTCACTACTAAGCAGTAAACTTTGAATACGATTCAATTGTTTTTAGGAACTAACGATTTGACCATTTTATAAAAACTAAACATTTATATGATTTTGTCCTTATTTCAGAGAAATTTTGCCATCGTAATCGAAAAGTGGTATGTCCAAGTGGTGTTATGTGTATGTGGCCTGACAGTTTATGTGATGGCAAAAATGACTGCTATGATAACTCCGATGAGGAAAACTGTTTAGGTAATGTATACATATGTATGAATATTTATATACGCACTATGGCACCTACCCAACAGGAGCATTCCGAATATTGTGTGTATAAAACAGAAAGAGACTGTTCTTGGTTGTACGTGTGCGTCATATAAATTATTTTACCTCTGCATGGAAACTAGGCGTATATTGCAATGCTGGTGGTCAAGGGGTGGTCAAAGGGTGGTCAAGATGCCTGAGCGCGCAGCGCAAAGGCATTTTAACCACCCCTTTTCTTACGACGCACTTTAATTCAATTAATTACTCTGAAACGTACTTAACTAACTTAAAGACCGCGTAATTAATTTAATTAACATAATTTTATATGTGAGAAATGAAAAATGACATCCCGCCATCAAAATAGAATCTTCTATTCATGTATATTCATCAGTTAATTAAGGCTATATGCATCAAATAGTGAACAAATGTATTTTTTATCTACATACGGAAAGGTTGTCTTTTATATTGATCTTGTGTCAAATATTGGTTTACTTTTATTATATATGTTACAGTAAATGTGTGTAATTAGTAATTTCATGAAATTACTAAAAATTTAGGAATTACATGTAATTCCTAAAGGGTCTAGTAATGTCGTGAAATTACTGAATTTTGTCAGTAATTACATGAAATTACTGATATTTTTAGGGAATTTTACACACATTTCCTGGAATCATAATCTTTTAACATTCTTTATTAAATTTACTTTTACCAAATTGTAAGCATGTTTATACTTACATACAATCTATTGGTATGTATAGTTTAGACTGAAATATTTCTTGGTAGTTTAATGAGAATTGATTCTCTGCTATAGTCCATAATTGCCTTTTCTAACTTTTATAATTAAATACAGTTTTTTAAGTCTGATCTATACGAAATATGTAGTATTTTGAGATTGAGTTTATTATCATTTTACAAAATACTGAGTTAAATCTCACTTTCATTTTTGAACCAAACCTTGTACATGTACATGTAAAAATGTCTCAAGACAGCAAGGAAAGAATATTTACAGATGAACTTTATAAAGGAATCTTCAGATACAGGCTGATGGCCGAGAGAAGCCACCAGGTACTGAAACCTTTAGAGTTAGATGAAATGTCCCAATTAGCAATTCATAACCTCCTTTTTTAGCAGTGTCAATCTTAAGACACACGAGTGATATCGTGACATCTATGCAGTTTTGCTCATTTGCATTCTCAGTTGTTGGATCTAACACAGGTACCCAAATTCCATCGCCATAATTTAAAAAAGAAATTATAACAGAAGGTCAAAATTGAGCAAAAGACATGAATGAATATGAATATACATTAAAATTAATGAGGTAGAAGTAGTTAATTCGAGGTAAATAATTCGGGGTAAGTAAATAAATTGAGGTAAATTATCAGTTAAAGTTCTTCGAGATCGAAAGAAACAAAGGAAAGACAAAGGAGAGATGGAATAGTCCAAGGCATTTACAAGAATTAAAGTGTCTTGAATAACAAAAGAAATGTTCATAACAGGTCTTTAAGACAAAGCCGACAAAACAGATAAACAAAAAATGATCAAGAACGTCACAAAACTAAAGCACTAGCAGTGTGAACCCTATAAAAAATTCCCCTTCAGAAATTCATTTATTTATTTTTTTTTTTATCTTAATCAAGGTCACACGTACTTTACGAAATACTTTGCATCAGCATAAAGTTTGTATCCGGATTATTTTGTTGTGAGGAATATATCACGATATTGTGATACTACCAGATACTGAAGGCCCTTCAGAGCATTTGTTCTCTGTCGGCTCTTTCATTTGTTATTTGGTCTAGGAAATGTCTGATTTTCATCTAAAGCGAAAAGATATAAGTTGTCGAAATGGCAATCTGCAGAACAGATTATTCAGATTTCGTTTGGTTTTATACATTTCAAACATTTTTTGAAATTATAGATTTCCTTTGTTTGGGTTCTAATGCTGCTGGTGAGGAATTATTTTCCGCAATGGCCATACAGCTCATTAAAATTATTGCAGTTTGAGTTTACATATGTGTTAAGGTCTCATGTTCATTTACTCCATATCCTTTCGTAAAATATAGCAAGTTCATCTTGAAAATAAACAAGAGAATTAAGGTAGTTGGGGTGTCTTAAACTAAGCATCTATTTTGCACATCTTAGCGAAAATTCAATTATTCAATAAAAATATGGTCTTAATGATTGTGTATGTCTAAAACACAATGATTCAAATATAAATGAACATTAAATACCAAGTTTGTTTGAATAAAATTGCATAATTGCCCAAAAATTCTAGAAGTTATGTCAAAGGGGGATAATGCTTTACTGAAATAGTATGGAATAGGTATATACTTGCGAACCTCAAATTCTGCTGTGGTGGGTCATGACCCAATATTCAGGTATGTGGTGGCGGGTCATATCGCGTAAAGCAAGAATACTTTTCATAATTTTATACCATTTATTACCATATATGGGGTGCCAAGCCTTTTCTGTTAATTTGTCATAGGCGCATTTTAAGTTGGTTGTTAAAAATATGGTTTTTTTGGTGCAATGAATCAGTTGTAAACTGTTTTTGGACCATTTTGGTACTTCCTGTCCCGTTAAATCTTTACTTGGTCTTAACTGATAAAGGAATATAAAAAAGCACTGTTGGCTGTTTATCTTTACAAAATTGTGAATTGTTTTGTGCCAGGTCATTGGTGGATGACGATCCCATTGGCGGTTGAAAATGATGACCCGCTGCGGTTGATTATTCCTGGCGGGTGAGGGGTTCATTTTGCTGGACACATCCGCCAAAAGCGTCAGTTTGAAAGTATGTTAAGGTCAAATTTTCTCCGTTTGTAAAAAAATAAGGTAGTTGATCACTGTCCGTTATTGAATTTGTCAAAAGCATTATTACAAAACTCATTTAGTATTATTTTTTTCAAAAATTTTTTTTTTTTTTATTTGGGGTGTCAAATACCTTAATTGAGTTATCCCCTCTTTCTTGAAAATCTAGCATATTCTTCATGTTTGATGATATAACTTTTTCAAAAGGTCCGTGAAATATCTTTTTTATGTCTTTTAATTTAGGGTCTAAATCAAATCAATCATTATAGATAGTATAGAAAAAATCGTATGTCTGTTTATAGAAAAAATATGGCTTTGAATTGTGTTATAGAGCTATTTCTCCTATGATTCTATAATATTATAAATATACTGCGAAAAACCTTTTTTCCCTATCTTTGTAACTCTGTATCTTTTTTTGACATATCCGTGACACCGATTTTTTTTTTTTTTTTTTTTTTTGCATATTTTATAGCATATTGCTCAAATTTTCATTATACAAATTTTTTCAAAATATTGTATGTCAGAAATCATGACAACCGAACTACATTTATAAGAAATTTTGCAATTGTTTCTACTAATTTAAATAGAATTGGACTACATGTAGTTGTGCATTTGTATCCTAGTATCAGGACAAATGAAACTGAAACTAAAGACAGTGACACCGAAGTGCATTAAAGCATGTCAGTTTGTAAATATAGTTAATTGTATGTTAGTGTAAAAAATAGTACAACTAAAGTACATATACATATTTACAGAGACCCCATGTCTGGCAAATTATAGTAAGTGTAGTGACGGAATTCAGTGTAGACCGAATTATTGGTTTTGTGATGGATATTTTCAATGCAAAGATCGATCAGATGAAAACGAAGATTTTTGCAAAGGTAACTAAAAATAGTTAGCAGACAGTCTTCAGAATTGAAACCCTATACTAAAAATATTATACAAAAAGGCATCGACATTGATTTTATTTTGATTAATTCATGTGAAAATTATTTTGAAGGCAAAACGAGTCGATTTCGAAACTGGGGGAAAATTTCCAATTTTTATTTAAGACTGTTCCTCCTGAAAGTGATATCAATTGAAATATCTGCTATTTTAAAAATAAAAGTCAATACTAGTATGTGAAAAATCTTGCCTCAAAATACAGAAATGGTGTCTAACTAACATCAAGACAAATTGTATGTGGTTTTAGTAGTTAGTAGTCTACCTGTATTGGGTTTTATTCGCGTGTTTATGATACTATAGGGAAACGGGATAGAGAAAGGGGAGGTTTGGGTACCCATAAACCGGTTTAACCCTACCACTGGCTTTTGCTGGTGCCGGTACCAAGTCCGGCTATCCCGAGTTCCTATCGTTATTTATGTTTGTCTCTTGTTTTCATTATTGTTTTTCTGGTGCAGTTTGCTTGTAAATTGTGGCATGTGATTGTAGTTCCTGGCCATTGTAGGTGTTTGCTGTTTTCCTGTTTTTGTAATTAAAAGAAGTTGAGAATCTTATTTTTTTTTTGGTTGCGTTTCTCTTTATTATACATTTTGGGCTCAAAAAGGGTGGTGTCTTCAATGTTACCTGTATGGGAAAATGACATTTAGAATATTTTTCACTTTCAAACACTTCTTAAGATTATACCAATTAACTCCATAAAACTTCATAGAAAATGTATGCGTTATGTAAGACAGATTTCCACAGCAAAGGAAATTTCATTACCGTTACCGTGGAACATGTTGAGCTTATCGCGACATCAGCTGGTCACGTGACCAAATAGGTCACCATTACATTGTCGTTTATCGTAAAAGGAAAATGCACAGTACTGTACAATAAATCTAAGATATCTTTTTTCTTGAATTCGTTTTTAAAAATGTTCCAATCGAATATTGTTCTTTATTAAATTATCTTTCTAAAGATATAAATTGTTTTAGAATCGGAAAATGTTTGGTTACTTCAAAATTTATTTGAAAATTCGCTATGTAAAATGTAAATTGTCCCGTTCATTTCTTTGTAAATATAGTAAATTTCGTGTTGGGTGGTGTAGGAAATTGCATTATATTTTGAAAATACAATTAATTACCTTTTAAAAATGTTGCAATCAAATTGGAAAGTTAAGAAAATTATCTACAAGGAGATATAATTTTTATAATTTAAAGAGGTGATTCTTTTACTTCAAAATTTGAAAATTGCCAAAATTTCAAAAATTGACGATGACCGGAAGTAAACTATCATTGTTTACATTAGCAAGTGATCTTATTTTAAATATATATCGTTTCATTTCAAGTTTTCCTATTAACCTCAAGTCAGAAATTATAATGCAATATCTATTCACAGACTTTTTTGCATTCAGTTTTATTTTTTTTGGGGGGGGGGTGAATTATAAGAAAACTGTATGAAGTAAAGGCTGGTCTGTATTTAATTCAGAAAAAAATCAAAATAAGTGCATAAAACTTTGCATCCACTTGGTCAGCAACCCTTTGATTTTCTTGAAGTGCTATATTCAAAGTTTGTTTCTGCACAAAATTAAAACAAAGTCAAAGTAACTCGATTTGGGACCATACAATATATAATAGTCACTTTATGACCTTATTGATTTGCCAGTGATGTTTTATGACCTTGTTAATTTGACACACACCCGTATTGTTGATTGCCCCAATAAACAATTTTACCTGTAAACACGTGTGGTACTTGTGGCTTAATTAGTCAATGAATGACCATATTTTTGCAAGTGTTTTGGTGTTTACAAATTTGTGTGTTGTGTAGTCAACAACTATATAACTTTTGATATTTAGGGATGTTTTTAAAAAGTCTTGTGATAATTATAAAGTTCCTTTTTAACAGGTATTTATTTCATAAATTATATATTTATTTTTAGAAAAAAAAGTTTAAAAATATAAAGATGACTTTATAAACCATTATAAGCACGTATCGTTTACTCCTTTAATACTACACAGGTACCAGTACAAATACCTTTAACCAGTTTATACTTGACTGACAGAGTTACATTTCCTGATAAAGTCGGTAATAGCTTGGTATGAGCCATATCAAAAAAATATTTAGTTTGAGAAAAACCGGATTTTTCGTTGTTTAAAAATTGTATCAGAAACCTAAAATTTTGTGTAAAAAACGTGTTTTCTACTGTATGTTATGTCCTGATTTCCATTATACAGTATTTTTGAAAGGGGCTGTCATTGTGCCCAGAAATCAAATATGGATTATGGGAGTTTTTTGGGAGAATTTTGGTTTCTCCTTGCGAACAGTTAAAGATTTTAATCTTATTTTATGGAAAATCAGCCAATTTTAGATGTTACTATATACAATTGTAATTCATTCTCATGCTGAAATTTATAAAAAGCTTTTGTGAAGCTTAAAATCATGGAAAAATCATTTATTATAAACAATAATTTTATTAAAATGGGATTTTGTTCATGGGCCTTTTCCATTCGACCATTATTGTTTTCAAAATGTATCAATATCTTAAATTGACATATACATTGAAATACATGTTATATGGTTTTGTGTTATATTAATTTAGGATGGACGTGTTTCTTTGATGTTCAGTTGAAATGTAAAGATGGTATCCAGTGTATATATGATTCTCAAATATGTAACGGGAAGACTGAATGCCGGGATAAATCTGACGAGGGCGACCAATGTATAGGTATTATGCAAAAAAGTCTGTGATTTTATCAATATATTATTTTAAGTACAAATACGAAGCCCCAATGCTTTGAAATCCCAGGAACGTAGTAAGTGGAAAGAACGGAAGTACAACGGGTAAATATGAATTTTATTATTCCTATCTTTTTTGACATCACCATTTAATAGTCGATTGCCAATCCAATTTGCTAATTCGACTTATTCAGTTGTCTTAATGTCTTGAAATATGGATGCTACATTAAGGCCTGAATCCATTGGCTATTTAACTGCATCAACATGTCGATGTATGATTTGTAATATCTGCGATAATATAAGTGAATTTTTGAAGTGGGAAACAATTCTTTTTTCATCACAGTTTGAATTGTAACAGTTGTTTTCAACCCTTGTAACTGTTCCCTGCAATCACTCTTTTTGGCAAAAAAACTTTAGTTTTCCTGCTTTTCTATTGTTCATTCACAAAGGAAGTTGCATTGGCACAGTCTCAGACGAAAAAAAAGATTTTTATGGCCCTCCCAAACGTAGGGGACTGACACAAATAACTAAATACCGAAGTTACTGTGAATTTATTTTCTGCACAATGTTACAGTATTTGTTCCTAATGGAGTAAACGCTTTATAACACTTTTTATAACGCTTTTTATGCAGAAAAAAATATACGTCGACGGTGGAATGCCAAAGTCAGTTATAAACTATTATATACTCTAAGAAACAAAAGGCAACAGGAAACACTTACATAACTGAAATTTCAATCACAGACCACAATCCAGCAAAGGATCCTTATAAAATTATACATGAACGACAGCAGACAAAAACCTTCAGTGAGTACTAAATTTTTCTTTCTCCCGATCAACTGGTAATTAAAGACACTAAAAACTTGCCTGCCGGCTGTTTTTGATATTACAACCCAAAATAAGTATGTTTCAACAAAACATATATCTTGTCTGTTGCAAATCGTTTAAATTGTAAGTGTTATTACAATAATCATTATAACATGCTTCTCTGATATAGATTACCAGTGTTCCAAAGGATATATGAAGTGCAATGATAGTTTGCAGTGTATTATGAGAGAGTCGTTTTGTAATGGCAAAGTAGACTGCAACGATGGATCGGATGAACATGTAGATATATGTAAAGGTGGGTAACATTTAATACAGTTAAACTTAGTTTATGAGAAACCTCGGTCGGTTATCTCCCTGTACCAAGTTTCAAAGTAGAGAAAATTTTAATTGGCATATCAATAACCTCTTTTGATATTCATTACATATGTACCTTACATTCAACAGCACAAACACTTATCAGCTTTGAAATAGTGATGATATGGATGCAGCGGACATAATTTTTTTCGGCACAAGTAAAAAATCTTTATTGCGCTAAAATCCTGTTAAAATTTGAGTTTAAGAGTTAAGCAAAACACAAATACAAACATCGCTACATAATCATTCTAATTAAGTATATACTTATGAAAAAGAACAAAAAAAACAAACATGCAGTTTAATTCTGTTCTTTGCGGTGTATGCAAACATGTACATAACTCTTTCCTGGAGGACAAATTCTACTGTTTTAGAAAAATTTTTAATGCAATAACGGGTTTCTTTGATGAAAACCACTTAAGAACAGGAAAAAATGATGACATCCGTCCATTACTTTGCATAAAACCATTAATACATGTATGAATATGATGCATATTAATCCAACTAATATGGAGGTTTGCAAGTTTTCGAAGAGATTTATACATAAACATTTAGTTAGTAGTGAGATAAAACATCTCTTTTCACTATTTACGACCTTTATTTATAACCGGACACTACCGCTGTTGAAAGGGAGGTCTACCGCACAATAAAACAAGTTTAACCCACAATATCTTTAGATATCTAACAAGTCAGGACCATTGCGATTTTTTTCCGTGTTTTTACATCTGCTTTGCCTTTATGCCCTTTGGATTTGGGCTTTTGACAACTATGTTCGGTAATTTTGATATTACCCTCATTTAAAGGTATGAAAAAGACATTAACCCTACCGCTGGCTTTTGCTAGTGCCGGTACCAAGTCCGACTGTCCCGAGTTCCTATCGTTGTCTACGTTTATCTTTTGTCTTATACGTGTTTTTCTTGTGTAGTTCCCTTGCAAATTGTTGCATGCAATTATAATTTTCAGCCATTGTAGGTGTTTCCTGTTATCCATTTTTTAACAATTCCTATCTTTTTCAATAGTTGGAGCTTATGTATTTATTTTGTAGACCTACCATGTGCGGAAAAGTATGTTAAATGTGATGACGGCTTACAATGTATCTATGAAGCTGATATTTGTAATGGTTACAAAAGATGCAAAGACGGATCAGACGAAAAAAGAAGCAGATGTTTAGGTACAAAATAGATAATGAAAATAATGAGAAAAAGTTAACATTAATTAATTTTATATTTTTCAAGTGCTTATACTTGTCTTTGTTGATATAATACCAACTGATCAATCATGGCGTACGTTAGCATTTATATTAAGAAATTGCATTTACTGTTTATAGAATTCTGCTGTGTATTGCAAATGCATTATCAGTACCAAAACTACTAAAGTCACATATACCTATAACTACGAACAGACCAATTCGAAAGTGGAATCAAAATAATTATATTTAGCATTTGGATGTTCAATTTGTGGTAAAAAATATTATTAAATGCAAGAAAATTCGTTGTATTCAGCAAATTGTGTTTACCTTTTTTACAGAACTCCCGTGTCGTAACAATTACTCAAAGTGTGATGATGGGATACAGTGTATTGACCCAGTATTATTTTGTGATGGAAAGGAAAATTGCGACGATGGATCTGATGAACATGTGGATAGATGTAACGGTAATGTATTTGGAATAATCCTTGTTTTCATGAACAAGTGGATACATTTTACTGTAATGTGTTTGGATATTTTCTGATTTGATGACCATGTGGATAGATGTAACGGTAATGTGTTGGGAAAATCCCTGTTTTGATGAACATGTTAAAACATGTAACGGTTATGTGTTGGGATAATTCTTGTTTTGGTGAACATGTGGATAGATGTAACGGTAAGGTATTGGGATAATCCTTGACTGATGAACATGTCAATAGATGTAACGATAGTAATTTGGTGGGATAATACTTGTTTTGATGAACATGTGGATAAATGTAACGGTAATGTATTATATTAGGAAAATCCTTGATTTGATGAACATGTGGATAGATGTAACGGTAATATGTTGTGATAATCCTTGTTTTGATGAACATGTGAATAAATATACGGAAATGTGTTTGGATAATCCTTGTTTTAATGAACATGTGGATAAATATTACGGTGATGTGTTTGGATAATCTTTGTTTTGATGAACATGTGGATAAATTTAACGGTAATATGTATGGACAATCCTTGTTTTGATGAACATGTGGATAGATATAACGGTAATGTGTTGGGACAATCCTTGTTTTGATGAACATGTGGATAGGTTTACGGTAATGTGTTGGATTAATCCTTGTTTTGATGAACATGTGCATAAATAAAAAGGTGGTGTGTTTGGATAATCTTTGTTTTGATGTATATGTAAAAAAATGTAAAGGTTATGTGTTGGGATAATCCTTGTTTTGGTAAAAATGTGGATAGATGTAACGGTAATGTATGGGATAATCTTTGACTGATGAACATGTCAATAGGTGTAACGTAGTAATTTGGTGGTATAATACTTGTTTTGATGAACATGTGGATAAATGTAACGGTACTGTGTTGGGATAATCCTTGTTTTGATGAACATGTTAAAAAATGTAACGGTTATGTGTTGGGATAATCCTTGTTTTGGTAAACATGTGGATAGATGTAACGGTAAGGTATTGGGATAATCCTTGACTGATGAACATGTCAATCGATGTAACGGTAGTAATTTGGGGGGATGATACTTGTTTTGATGAATATGTGGATAAATGAAACGGTAATGTATTAGGAAAATCCTTGATTTGATGAACATGTGGATATATGTAACGGTAATATGTTGTGATAATCCTTGTTTTGATGAACGTGTGAATAAATCTAACGGAAATGTGTTTGGATAATCCTTGTTTTAATGAACATGTGGATAAATATTACGGTGATATGTTTGGATAATCTTTGTTTTGATGAACATGTGGATATATTTAACGTTAATATTTATGGACAATCCTTGTTTTGATGAACATGTGGATAGATGTAACGGTAATGTGTTGGGACAATCCTTGTTTTGATGAGCATGTGAATACATGTAACGGTAATATGTTGTGATAATCCTTGTTTTGATGAACGTGTGAATAAATGTAACGGAAATGTGTTTGGATAATCCTTGTTTTAATGAACATGTGGATAAATATTACGGTGATGTTTGGATAATCTTTGTTTTGATGAACATGTGGATAAATTTAACGGTAATATGTATGGACAATCCTTGTTTTGATGAACATGTGGATAGATGTAACGGTAATGTGTTGGGACAATCCTTGTTTTGATGAACATGTGGATAGGTGTACGGTAATGTGTTGGAATAATCCTTGTTTTGATGAACATGTGCATAAATAAAAAGGTGGTGTGTTTGGATAATCTTTGTTTTGATGTATATGTAAAAAAAAATGTAACGGTTATGTGTTGGGATAGTCCTTGTTTTGGTAAAAATGTGGATAGATGTAACGGTAATGTATGGGATAATCCTTGACTGATGAACATGTCAATAGGTGTAACGGTAATAATTTGGTGGGATAATACTTGTTTTGATGAACATTTGGATAAATGAAACGGTAATGTGTTGGGATAATCCTTGTTTTGATGAACATGTGGATAAATATTACGGTGATATGTTTGGATAATCTTTGTTTTGATGAACATGTGAATATATTTAACGTTAATATGTATGGACAATCCTTGTTTTGATGAACATGTGGATAGATGTAACGGTAATGTGTTGGGACAATCCTTGTTTTGATTAGCATGTGAATACATGTAACGGTAATATGTTGTGAAAATCCTTGTTTTGATGAACGTGTGAATAAATGTAACGGAAATGTGTTTGGATAATCCTTGTTTTAATGAACATGTGGATAAATATTACGGTGATGTGTTTGGATAATCTTTGCTTTGATGAACATGTGGATATATTTAACGTTAATATGTATGGACAAACCTTGTTTTGATGAACATGTGGATAGATGTAACGGTAATGTGTTGGGACAGTACTTGTTTTGATGAGCATGTGAATACATGTAACGGTAATATGTTTTGATAATCCTTGTTTTGATGAATGTGTGAATAAATGTAACGGAAATGTGTTTGGATAATCCTTGTTTTAATGGACATGTGGATACATATTACGGTGATGTGTTTGGATAATCTTTGCTTTGATGAACATGTGGATATATTTAACGTTAATATGTATGGACAATCCTTGTTTTGATGAACATATTGATAGATGTAACGGTAATGTGTTGGGACAATCCTTGTTTTGATGAACTTGTGGATAGATGTAATTGTAATGTGATGGGATAATCCTGGTTTTGATGACCATATGAATAGATGAAACGGTAATGTGTTGGGATAATCCTTGTTTTCATTTTAATCGGGTCCGTGTTGCTCATCTGTGTGTGTGTGTGTGTGTGTGTGTGTGTGTGTCTTCATTTTCTTATCTGTGTCGTAATCATGTGATGTCTTTGTTTCTTGGTTTTTAGCTCACCTGGCCTAAAAGGCCATGTGAGCTTTTGCCATCGCTATGCGTCCGTCGTCCGTCGTCCGTCGTCCGTCCGTCTGTCTGTCTGTCTGTCAACAATTTCAAAAATCTTCTCCTCTGAAACCACTGGGCCAAATGTAACCAAACTTTGCCTGAATCATCACCAGAGTATGGCTTCTCAAAATTGTGTTCGATTAGGCGGTAGGTCAAACAACATGGCCGCCGTTGCTAAAAATAGAACATAA
>MJUU01056890.1:21120-40975 GCA_002080025.1 Modiolus philippinarum | reverse complement strand
CCAAGACTGACAAAATCAAAGCCCATCTTTATACACATTACATGTTAACAAGTTCCTATGTTGGTCTGAATTTATTTTGAATAATATTAAATTAGCATGACCTCTAGATGTCAATGTTTTATCAATATTAATTTATTTGCAATATTTCACCCATGCAGGTCAGTGCAAAACATAATGCACAAACACACAAAATCATTAAAAAAAATAAGGATTATAAATAAACATTATAAGTACATGTAACATCAAAACACACATGAAAAGCAGAATAAATTATGAGAAACCCTATGACTGCCATAGACCCTACCTCAATTCTAATGATTCTTTAATTAAAAGGTACATACAATTGTCTGTTGGTCACTTCAGAGATGGGTTGTTGTCTTTTTGACATTTACAAGATATCACCATATTAAAGTTTTTACAATAGACGATAGATTTTCTTTTCCAAATCAAGATCCAATCTAGGGCAGGATCAATACACTGTCAGATTGATTTATGTATAACAGGATATAACAAATATCATAACTACGTTGTATGTCATTTGTTCCGATATGTATAACAGGATATAACAGCTATTATAACTAGCACACTGTATGTCCTTATACCCCACTCGCAGAGTGTGGGGTATACTGGAATACCCTTGTCCGTCCGTCCGTTCGTCTGTCTCCATACCTTGTGTACGTAACTAGTCATTTATCTTTTGGCAGATTTTGTTCATATTTGGTATGTTGGTTGGACATGATGTGAACATGCGCATATTATACCGGTTTCACAGTTGGTTGATTTTTGCCGAAGTAACGGCCCTTTTTGATGAAAATTCAGTCTACATCTTGTGTACGCAACTACTCATTTATCACTAAATAGAATTTAAAGTTTTGGATATGGGATCAGACAAGATTGTTTTTGAGTTCAACATGTTTGTTTGGAAATAAAAAAAAATTACCCTTTGAACATTTTTATTTTTATTTTTTTGTCGACTGCTCATATTTTAGAGTTTTATTATTATTTTTTTTTCTCCCCCCCGACCCTAATTTTTCAGAAAAAATTTTGTAAACCAATTAATAAAAAAAGTCTGGCCTTATCAAGGTTGTGGACATTGATATCATACGCGCTTGAATCGCTCCGATCTCTGCGCGGAAATATGTTCTTTTTACAGAATCCTCTTTTTAATCAATGAAATGATTGAAAAAAAAGATATACACGAAGTGACTTTATTACTAACCCGGAAAAGAAGTGACTTTATTATTAACCCGGAAGAAAATTTAATTTCCCCGACACTTCTAGCACTTTTGCAAAGCAGAAAGCAGGACTTTTCAACACTTTTATATTGGAAGGAATAGCATTCTTTAATTTTTAAAACATGCCTTAAGGGGGTAGACCTGGGGAAGCCTAAAATTTTCCACTCGTTTAATTTGCTTAATATTTTCAGTATTAAAACTACGCATGTTCATGTCGACTTTAAGCAATTTTCAACAATTTTTACCGTCCCGTTTTTTTGTCTAGAGGTCATCAAAGATACCCTGTTTCCCCATATTGTTTGGTCCATTTAAGACTTGTGTGTGGTGTATAAAATTGGCTCTAACTAAATTTTTATTTGATCTAAAATTATTTCAAATGCAAAATTCTGTAGTTTAGACATGTATGAAGGTAAGCATCAATATGATAATAAATTTAACTAGTTTGAACTTAAGTACACGGGTGTTCTGAACAGCATAGGCTGAATTTTTAACTCTATTTTGATCACAATTAAACACTTCTTGTGAAAAATTCTGTCGTTTAATTTTCACCAAAAACTGAGAATAGAAAGAATACTAGTATATGTAAGATATATTAAAATTTTAGAAAATTCCACCGTCCCATTTTTTTAAAATTTAGAATAAAGTGGGTAAAAATCAATAAAATTGCTGAATCTGTGGTATAAATTACCTCCCTTGGAAGAAATCCGACTTTTACATATTTTCATTATCTTTTGACAGTATTTCAAAAATATAGAGTAAAATGAACTCATTATAAAAAAACTGGATGTTAGGTATTTGTTTTCATGACAAAGTGAATATTTATTTGCTGTGTGGAAAAAAAATTACAGTTTAAAAATTTTGATCATACCTATTGCAATGATTCTATTTGTTCGTGTAAGTACTAAAAAAGTGAAAAACTGAGTTATCTCCTCCTACCTCAGGTCTACCCCCTTAAAATATACGTGATAGCGCAGAAAAAAAGCAAGTTGCCTTGCACTTGTTTGTAAACATTACGTGACAGATGATCTCAACCGAAAGTTGCAGATACCGTTTTGCTGTCTCTACATTTTGTTGAGACTATCGGGTTTACCAGGCGTGAAAACATGCAATACCAATTTCAGTGCATTTTAAAATTTTACTGTTTTAATCTAAGCCGTTTATTGTTGTTAAGCTAAACCGTTTCCAGAATATGTTCATCAACAGCGATTTCTGATCTACACAGTTAACTATTCTGGCAAAAACTGATCAATTATCGCAAGTCTACACCGTGAATACAAACAAAAACAAGGTCCCTAAAAACTTACCAAAATGATTATTCTTCACCATATTGTTGATGTTTCCAGTGAAAGACCAATACCAAATTACCATAGATTCATGCAATTATCCGGATAAAATATTTAGTGAAGAAATATGTGGAAAACAAAGTTGATCTTATGCTTAAAATACGTGTGGGAATGAAAGGCCGTTTTCTGACAGGTTTTCTTCAAAGTAATTGGTATCGGATGGATACAAGAGTAAAACAGTTATCAACTTTGATAATATACCCGTAAGTGATAACAAACGGATTGGAAATTCAGTTAATCATTTTTGTTTACCATGTAAAAATAAATGACTCTACCTGTTACAAATGATTTTGTCCTCCATCTTGGTTCCGCTACACCGGTGAACTCGAATTCTGCACCGATCGGGTTCACAACAGTGAATATATCCTGCAGAACTAGAGATAAAGGAAACAAAAGACACCGCTAGATCTACATCCTTTTTCAACTAACATTTCGAATTTGACGAAAATGATCATTTCAGTTAAAATGGACGACTTTAATTTCAAAATTATCATTTTCCCTTTATAACAGAGTAATATTCCACTTTCCTCTCCTTAGGGAATGCATGTTTCACAGTGGATTCGTTACACAAGAGCTAGCATAAAATATGCCGACTACTTCATTAGACATAGTTATCTCCGTCACCGTCATATTAATCAAGGTTTTAAAAAATGCCATCTCATGCGATCAATAAAAATCATTCCCTTGTGGAAAAATCTAAAGTTATGGTCCGACCCGTTAGTCATGATTCATTTTTATGTCACCGCCGTAGGCGACCGGGGCATTAAGATTTACCATTATCCGTCCATACGTACGTCCGAAAATTTTCGTGAAGGATTTCTTACTTTGTGTAATCAGTTATGGTTTGATATTTGGCCAGAAGCTTTGGTCTGTCACTCATCTACTTCCTGTTTGCCAATAGGATCTGTAAGTCTCGTCATGTGACTAACGAGAATTTACGATGAACATACAATTCAAAACCAGTTCCCGCCAAAACATGACGTTGGAGGATTATGACGTTCAAATTTTTGTTTGAAACGTCATATGTCTTTGTTTAAAATGTAACTTCCGGGTACAATATTTGATCCCGGAAGTTCCAAAATTGTACGAGACTTACAGACCCTATGACTTTAATTTTTTCCATTATATCAATATATTGAAAATGTTTGTCAAGAATTTCTCAGCTTGTATATGCAGTAATGATTTGATATTAGGTCTGAAGCTTTGGTATGATGAGGTTTACCGTGTATCCCCTTTTCAAATCCGTCACCCATCTACTTCCTGTTTGCCGATAACCTTAATGTTTTCCATTATAGGCATGCATATATTGAAAATTTTCGTCAAGGATTTCAAAGCTTGTGTAGGCAGTAATTATTTGATATTTGGTCTGAAGCTTTGGTATGATGAGTTTTACCGTGTCTCCCCTTTTCAAGTCTGTCACACATCTTCTTCCTGATTGCCGATAACTTTGATTTTCAATTATAGCCATAAATGTATATTTAAGATTTTCGTCAAGGATTTTTCATCTTGTTTATTTAATAATGATTTGATATCTAGTTTGAAGCTTTGATATGATGAAATGTACCGTGTCATCCCTTTTCGAGTCCGTCACTAACCTACTTCCTGTTTGCCGATAGCCATATATTGAAAATTTTCGTCAAGGATTTCTCAGCTTTACCTCTGATTACAGATGGCAGTGGAACACTTGGATAAACATTTCTTTTCTCTGTCTACGACCTTTCAATAGCAATGGAATTCATCTTCCCACTTTTCCCAATAGGTGTCGCTGCTGCACTATTAGGTAGTTTGCGGGAAACTTGTATTTCACGCATGTTCAAAAATTGTTCCTTGTGCGCGAATTTTCCCGGAATCACAACGTCACAGAACAAAACCTGATAGCGCAGTGGTGACATCAGGCGGGATAAAACAAGGAAGGTGCATTCCATTGTTGTTGACTTGCAACCGAAAATTACCGCAATGAAAGAGGAGGTGAGGCATGCCATAAAACCGGTTAATGCAAAATCTATTTGAAATGTCTGTAACAAATCAGAACCATTTCGGTTTACAGGTTTTCGGTGCTTGTGCCCTCCATTGCCTATTTGCCCTTTGGATTTTGGCTTTTGACAATTCTGTTCGGTAATTTTGTAATTACACTCATTTGGTGTTATCCTTATTCAATGATTAATATGATGCTGTTTAAAAAAAAACACCTTTTTTAAGTTATGTGTTGTTTTTGTTTACAATGTCTGTTGTTTCTGTACGTTGTCTTAATGTCAAACCTAGTTTCTCTTAAATTGTTTTAATAAATGAATATGATAAATTCAGAAGTTAAATATCAAAACGCGTTTGAAATTATTACAAAACATAAGTAATGATGACATTGCATAGACAAACGACACACACACACGCTTATCTTACAAACTTAAAACAGAGATTTTGTTATAATATTAACATGAAAATGTTGCTAACATTCTTAAATAATTCCTGCATGTCATTGTTTTCATTTTCTATCCGCCTTGAATAAGAGTTCAAACTTTGGATGTTTGGGTTGATTCTATGCAGTGTTGAATGTTCAAAGGGTAATTAATCACAAATTATAGAAAAGGTAACTAACAAATTCGTTTTCGTAAGAAATTTGAAACTAGCTTACTTTTTCTCCAAATATTTTGTACTTCTCAAACTATCATAAAACCAAATATTTTCAATATTAAATTTATGAAAAAATGTAACATTTGTTCGTTAAGCTAAAAAATCCATATTAAAAATGAAGATCCAAACTTCTATGGCAATATCATTTACAAAGCGCATAAATTCAAAAATTGTCCTTCCAAACTTATTAACCCGTTGAACAAAGTAATTCATAAAGGATATAAATACAGCATTGTTGTTAAGTCTTTACTTTTGGTTTTTGTTGGCAAAACATTGATCAACTCCTGAATGCTTTACACCATTACTAAATTTAAAAAAATTTTCATATTGGCAGTATTTGGCATTGCACAATATCATGATCTTCTTTCATAATTGATGATGTTGTTATACCAAATCTATTTAGAAGTATTTCAATTGAAGTTTCATATGTAAGAAGGCTTGATATCTTAGTCAACGGAAATTATGTCCTTAGCTAGCTGTCAGTAAGTGCGAGCATTTGTCCGGACAGTACCTGTGTGTATTGTTTTCATGTTTTATGTAATTCATTGTAAGGGTACTCGTCTTGATAAATTGGACTTTTTTCTAGTTTGATTTTTACTGTGAGTCTTTTCGTGTATTTATTTTTAAGCCATTCACCACACATAGGGGGAGGGTTTGGATTCAAGAAAACGAGTTTAACCCCACTGCAATTTTTGCGCCTGTCCCAAGTCAGGAATATGTTTGTGACTGGCTTGTCCGTGTCTTCTTATGAAATGTTAGTTTCTTGATATTTGGGTTATTGGATGTGGTTTGTTTCCATTGATTTATTCACTTTTTTACCTTTTTGGGGCCATTTAGGGCTTGCTTTATGGTGTGAGGTTCCTCACTGTGTTGAAGACCGTACGGTGACCCCTAAATGCTTTGTTTTGGGTCGTTTTAACCTGGATATGGGATGTTGTCTCCTTGACATTTACCCCATTTCCTTTCTTTTTCATATGATATATTTCTGTTAAACAGTGCAGATAGACTGAACCCATATTGATCATCTACAACGAATATTTCTACAGGGCATTATTTCTGCAGTATGTGTAAAGATAATGAGCAATGTGTATCATGGTATGAATACTGTGATGGTTATTCAGACTGCTATGATGATTCAGATGAAGATCCAAAGGTCTGCGAAGGTAAAATACGTTAGAATTGAAAGATGGGTTTTGTTATCCGTCACGACTCATTTTGAATTATTGCATCGAACGTTTGAAATGTCTGATATTGGATTCTTTTGGTTATCCCCTGTTTATCTACATAAAATTATCTGTTAGTAGAACGATATTTAAAAAGCATGAAATAAAATAAGTACAAAAACGTTAAAGATAAGTAAAAGCTAAGGATAATAAAAACGAATATACCCCAACTATGAAAAATAGATATATGAATAGAGATTTGAATGAAATACAATATTATTGTGTGAATTATCATTGCTTTTGCTTTTAACAGGGGTGGCAATCACGTGACTAAAGTCGGATACAGTAAACATTTTCACAGGGAAAATATGATCGCTTCAACCTTAGTTTTTGTGATTCACGTTCTTTTAGGGACATTGTATCGAATCCTAATAAGTCTACGGAATACAGACTGCTTAGAAGTTTGCGAAAACATCATTTTCCTCTCTGGATATTTTGTAATTATGCCAAACACTTCAACAAATGTACGATACAGTCAACATTTATTAGTATAAAACAAAATATGTGTTGCGAAACAGCTCTAAAGGACAATAACAAAATAACGAGATACATGAGTATGTGAGCTGTTAAAAGGGATGAATTTATAATCTAAAATATGTTTCTATTCTTTTTTTTGTGCTTTAGGTCATATTTTAGATTATAAATTCATCCCTTTTAACATTTATTAGTCCTTGTTTCAAATTTAGACCGATCTCTCCATACTATCAGTATTGGGGTTTGCTTTGATTAAATTTTCTGACCCAAATGTTTTTTTCCACAAAACTACCAGAACTTACGAGTATTTACAGAATATCAAGAAATGATACAGTTAACACTAAATAAAAGTTTGGATATAGTCAACACGCAGTTTTTTAATTCTTAAATGTGTTTTTCAGTGTATGTTACAGAAAACGCTCTAGAGAAGGTTGATGAGCTTGTCATTTTTGTATATTTTTCAGAAAAATAAAAAAGTAGTATTATGAATTCATGTGACTGAAGCAAGAGACAAAAAGCCAGAAACACACTATTTCTATTTTTTGTCGGTTGTATTATACAGCTAGAAACACTCTATAGGTTAAGTATAAAATTAATGGGCATAATTATCATTTTTGTATATTAAGAATACATCAAAACATAATTTTATGAATTCATGTGTTTGAAACAAAGGGAGTAGAAGAACGCGTATCGCTCACCTGGATCAGAGGTTTTGCCATCCTGGATGAGCTATAAACATTATTAACACATTTCTTGGAACCTTTTTGGCTTAGTTTAATTTCAATTGGATTCTTGGTTTCAGAGAAGATCTTTAAATGCATTTTAATAGGATACAATTTTTGAGATATTCCCTGCTCGTGGTAATCTTTGATTTTATGCGGATATGCCGGAACATATTTTAAAGGGGAACAAGCTAGATTCCAGAAAGTCTTGTGGATTCAGAAATGAATATACTTGAATGTTTTTACAAAGGTTCCGATCTTTAACTAAGTTTACACTTGCAACCATCTTGGATGACGCCAAAATGTACCAGACACAATTCAAAAGGGTCGAAGGCAACTAAGGACAACTGTCAACAAGAAATTTCCAGTTGTCTGATCAATTTCAAGGGAGAAGATATTTGAATAAGTTTTTCCAAACGTACAATGGTAAATATATCCCTCCTGGTGGACATTATGTGTGGTATTCTGACTTTCCAAACAAAAAAAGGGGGAACAACACAAGGAATATTGTCACCAATTTTAGTATCAATTTGAATTGTGGTATCAATAGAGAAAATTTTTCAAATTTTTAAGATCTATTGTTTATTGTTTTCGCTGTCTACCATCTTAATTGGAGTACGGACTTGCCGGACACATTTTCAAAGGATAACGCCCATAAAGTGTTACTTATGACCATTGCTTTCGAGTTTCAGATGAGATCGTTAAAATAAATAGTTAATGGCGCTGGGACGGATAGACATCGGACGTAAAATGGTGGCAAAAGCTGAGAAACCATGCTACAGCCAACTGAGTTCGAACGAATCATAAGTTATATTGATAAAAACTGCAATTGCTCATAAAAAACATTGAGACGACATAGGTTCAAAAAATATCGGGAAACAATACTTTGTGCAGTTTTCCATTTTAGTTCACCTGTGCAAAGGTTCAGTTATCACACATGGGGTTTCCTCGTCCATAACTCCTCCATTATCATCAAAGAATCATCTTCATCCCGAAACATAGTTTTACATCGAACCGTATAGGAAAACATGTTTTGACAATATATCTGATCTACTGTGGCAACTTGAACCAAATAGACCATTTGCCAATTCAAACGGAATTCCCGAATTTGACCTCGCGTTTTACAAACTTGGACAAAGGGAAGCAACTCTAGACCGGACAAACACGGTTAGTTTCCAACGTAAACTAACCAAAATGTAAAAATTATTTTCTCTTGACCTGTAAGGATTCCAAACTTCGACTTTGGTGAACTTTATCAAAATAATATGACCTTTTATGTGTCTGTTTGATTTGCTTTATATCCCAATAGATTTCATATACCAGAATGCTGATTTATAAGGGTTTCTTCGGTAAATGTGACAACCTGTCCGGTGTCACGTGACGTTGATTGAGTCAAAATTTTAAAGAAAGGAACCAAAGTCGGTAATTGGCAAATCACCTATTGTAATGAAATGCGTACGGAATATCCTTTACAAAGCAAAAACTATTTCAACCAAATATTATAAAAAGCGTTGAACATATAGTTTTTCATTTGAACCTATGAGAAATCTTCTCTGAAACTGCTTAAGGTAATTGAACCAAACGTTATGTAAATGAAGTATGGAGGGTCCTCAGGAGAGATAAATACGTTTTCTTGTGCGATCCGACAACATCCAAGGCAAAAAGTGGGGAACAAAGTTTAACATTGCTACAAATATAAAAAAAAATATGTTACTACTAAAGCAGATGAAACCAATCTGTACTAAAATAGTGTATCAAACTTTATTTTATGACTATTGCTGATGTTGTAAGGATACCCTTAAAAGGGATAATTCAATGAAATCGTGCCCATGGAAAATTTTTACGACTGCTAAAATATAAAATTTAATAGTTGTTCTATCATTTAAAACAAAAATTAGCCATGTGTGATTCCATTAGCCTACACTCGAAAACTAAGAATCTTATGTATATTCTCACACGTCTGTACATGCTGGCGCTATGCCTATTAGTGTAACAGGGTCATAAGAATATTGTTTAACTAGTACCGCGGTTTGTTTTTCAGGACTAGAAGAGGGTTTTTTTTGTAATATACAACAAACAACACAACATAAGAATTAAAGAAATGGTGTGTTAGCTATATCCTGGCTATAATTTAGTGTTGACTGTATCATTTCATGATATTCTATAAATACTCGTTAGTTCTGTTACTTTTATAAAAGAAAACATTTGGGTCAGAAAATCTAATCATAAAACACCGTTTTTAAGCAAAGCCAATACTGATAGTATGGAGAAAAGGGTCAAAATTCGTAACAAGAACTAATAAATTTTGACTGTATCCTACTTTGATTTGTACACTTGTTGACGTGTTTGGCATAATTTCAAAATTTCCAGAGAGGATAAAGATGTTTTTTCATACTTCTTAGCACTCCGCATTCCGACGACTTACAAGAATTTAATACAATTCCCCTAAAAGAGAGTGAAATACAAAAACTTAGGCTGAAACGGTAATATTTTCCCTGTCAAAATGTTTACTGTATCCGACGTTAGTCACGTGATTGCCACCCCTGTTTAATGTGTTGAAAAATCAAAATTTTGGGTCAGTGAACATCATTCGGATTTTGTGTGACGACAAACGATTACGTGTTGCAAGGGATATCCGCGCAAAAGTGTAGGGCTAGACTGGATAGGCTATTTTATAGTTAAATTAAAAGGTTTATTAATATTCGTATAACGTATTGTTATTTTTGTAGCTTGAATATTATTGTTTATTTTGTTAAAACTTGTGCCTCTCTTTTTTCCATTGCAATTAGAGTTTGTATAAATAGGGACATATGGTTATCCCTTGGCTACCAAGGGTCAATGTGGCAGGCTGTTGTTGAATTAAATATGAAGAAATTAAAAAAAACAACGTTTTCCGATTTCAATTTATTTACAGTTGTTCCTTGTCCTCCGTCCTATAACCGATGTAACGGAGGATACAAATGTTACAATACTATAACAGAGAGTAGTCTGATTTGTAGAGGTAAGTGTTAAAATGTATATACTTTTTACTCATTACAAGTGACATTCCAGTCAAGAATAACCAAACACCACGGCGAGGGTCAGACAGAAAAATCTCAGACACCCAAGGGTAAGATTTCAAGTACTCGGACGAAGCTTGCTGAGTCCGAGACGCTAGAAATCTTACCCGAGGGTGTCTGAGATTATTTTGTCTGACCCTCTCACTGGTGTTTGGTTATTTTTCTCCCCCTCAGCATCCAAAAACTCAAAATTAACGTCGAAACGCCATTGTTGACATCAGTGAATAACTTCCCTTTTCACGACGTCATAAAGCATGGAGCACGCGTCCGAGTCCGGGGTTAATTCGGGCATTTATGATATGTTTTAATTAAAATTTTGTCGTTCTAAGGTAGTAAATATACTATTAAATACTTTTAATTACATTCTTTTCGATTCACGTAGAGTAAGCAATCTAAATTGTTGTAATATAAAAAATTAGCGGGAATATACGCGTGTAGCTTGTCTTACACCCCACCCCCCCCACCCCCGTGTAAGACAGAAAAATCTTACACCGCGAAAACAATGGATTTTCTTGTCCGAGGTGGGAGAACAAATTTTGAATGAAAGCACTGGTAGATCCTTTTTGCACATTCTTAGCAAAAACTCGGTTTTTGTTATAGTTTAAATTCAGTATTTCAGACTACATGTAGTGATCATGACTAAGCACCGTTTTCTCCAGACTGTTAATGTTAACGCAAAGTCAACGTGTGTGTCACCTGATTTTTGTTTTGTTCTAAATTTTGTGCTTTGTTTCTTTTCAATGAAAAATTCAAATGGATCGTGTAAAAGTTTTTTTTTCTTATTTTATAAGATTAAATTTCTTCTTGTGAAGACCTTGGCTTCTAAACATAAATCATGAAATATTTTGAAATATTTGTATGCTGCGGTTCTTGGTGATTTTGTAATTTCACAAGTGATTGCATCGTTGCATAATATTTTTGTTTTTTTTTTTTTATTTCAACAGAAGAAATTTCTTGGCGAGGGAAGTACGAAATTTAACAAGGTTACATATGGACAAATTGTTTTTATGCTGTCAGGCTCTGTACAAATAAACAATGAAAGGATATGTAGTATATGCCAATGAGAAAAAGTCTCTTCAAATACATGACAGTACCAAGAAATGGAACATCGCATTGTTGTTCACCTTGAAGTCACCATGAAGCCTTTAACAATTAGCTTTGCTGAAACTCAAAGTAAGTTAAAGACGGCCGCAGTTCCAGTTTTGAGCGGAATTGATTGGTAATTGTCGAACAACGCTATATCACTGTTTTTGAGCCCATGGATGTGGGATTTTCAACCAACATAAAAGTAACTGGCAAGGTGCTAATGTCAACCGTTGTCCGACAAAAGAACCAGTGTCAAAATCTAGTGAATAATTACAACCTATTGACAAACATACGGCAATAATCAAGGTGGTCGAAATTTTACAGAAATCTTTAATATATTTAACCAAAACAGTTGGGAACAAATTGTAGAAAACATAAAATGTGGATAGTGAATTTGATAATAGTTGTTTCTTGTTCTTTTTTTTTTTTTTTGTTTGTTTATTTGTTTTGTCTTTGTCATACTGTCTCAATTCGTGTTGCTGTGAATTGCCGTGATTTTGGGTTTATGATTTTAGAATTTCCCCTTTCCTCGTTCTTGCTTCGGTATTCGTTTGCCGATGTATTCCTATAGCCTGGCATTAAGAATGCATTTCATACGGTAGTGATTATACCATTTATTATGTCTGAAGAGAAAAAGCAGTAATATTAAAAAATATTATAACTTAAAAATTATTCCAGAATTATTGAAGAAAAAATTCTCAAATGTTAGTGGCTCCTTTTTTTAGCTCCTTTTGTTTTCAATTTTTTCCACTATTATGCATCAATATATTTGATACATTTCTAAAGGCATAAACAGAAAAAGGCATTTATACCTGACAAAATTAGGATTTGAATTTGCAATCTATTTACCCACTATTGAACAGTACCTACGGACATTTGGCATATCGCAGATGAAGATATTTACTAGACATCGAAATTAAAGATGATGAAAATTTAACATTTTCTAAACAAATATTCGATCCTGTCCACGAACAAATTCCTTTGTGGAAAGATCAGCAGACTAAGAATTAGAATCAATTTTTTTTTTTTTTTTTGGTACAGAATAATAATTCTGTCTAAAACTAAATATAATGGCTAAAGCGACGCCAACAACGACTTTGGTTTACCGTAATACGAACTAAAAAGAAAAGTGTAAGCGTTAAAATTGCAATAAATATCTAATGTATTTTGCGTTGATTTGAATGAATTTTGGAGAGCTATTAAGAAGAACTGGTGTAGGAAAAAAGCAAGGGTAAGCTGACTTTGGCAGCAATGCTAGCCTTTTGGGTATATATACAAAAATCATTATTCATGCATGGATGTTTATATAACGACTTAAATTATATATTTTACATTTTATAGATTGGCCCTGTCAAGGAGGAAAAGGCAAATGTAAAGATGAAATCCAATGTATAAGTTTGGAAAACTTTTGTGATGGTTATGCACACTGTGACGACGGTTCAGACGAAGATTTGGAAATCTGCCGTGGTAAAGTGTATTGCAGTGTAGATCAAAATTGATCTAACTGCTATACCTATTTCTATTTACATTATGCATGCATTAGATAAAATCAATACAAAAAAATGGATCCAGGACAAATTTTTAAAAAAGCATCTCAAAAATTTTTAAAAATGTGAGAAAAATGTACAAATATCTGTTAAAAATGAAAAGTAATAGAAAAGACACATTTTATTGGAATAAATCTGTCATTGGTATAATCTGACAGACATTATGTCTTTTTGGTAGCTTATAATGATTCAATATAAAAAATTAAATCTTCATATATGCACGGAACCTTTTTGAAGTTGGAAGGAGAAAAACAAAAATCTTAAAAGATTTCTCAGAAAATATCATTGAAAACTAGTGTAATACGGGACTTTTGAATCGTGTTCACTGCACTTCTATTTTTATACGTAAAAATTCAATACATCAATACATTGAGGGGGAATCACTAATTCATGAATACTGTTGAGCAGAGGGTAATTTATATTTCATCGATTTGTAGCTCTTCAGTTTAACTTTTTTTGTCAGTTAAAATTTAGTTAAAGAATTGTCATATAGGAAAAAATATAACTGAACTTCAATTTCACAAATAGTTTGTTTTTATGTGGTATATATTTATTTCAATAGGTTTAGAAATCCAGTATTCATTCTTACTGGTATCCGAGGCGATCGTCTCCGCCTAGTTCCTATTTCGAAAGTCCCGTATTGTTAAATCCTTTTTCTATATACAACTCCTATTTTTACTGTCTTTATATTAAAGCCACACCATGTACCCACAGTATGACAAAGTGTGATGATGGTATAAAATGTATTTACAATCTGGAGTTTTGTGATGGAGATGTAAACTGTCTTGATGGTTCAGACGAGAAACCAGAGTTGTGTACAGGTAAAATATACCCTTTTGATTTTGTGGAAATGATGCGATTAATTTCTATTTATGAAACTAGTTCTATTCTATTTTATGTTGTAGATGTTAGTTGTTGGTTTCTGCGACCATTTACACTGGTTCTTATAGCATATGATGTGAAACTTTGAAATGACCTATGGTGAAAAAGTTTCAGATTAAGTTGCTTTTGAACTTTTGTTATAAAAATGGGTACTCAAAACGCATGAATTTTTCATAAGAGCAAATAAAGATCATAATATCTTTCATAAATGTAAAGAATAACGTCTTTTCTCGAGTAAGCGTATCGAAATAGGGAAATGTCTTACATGATTGAAACATGAGTACGTATTTATTACTTCAGTCATGTGTTATTTTCAAAGTCAGAAACTTTTCAAGCCTCGTCACTAGCTTAAGACACTATTGTTTTTGTCGGGCATATTATGACCAGTTTAATTTATGTTTGTTGACAATCCCGCATCCGTGATGGATGTAGCGTTGTTCGACAATTTTCAAAGTTTTTCGCTCAAACCGGTGCTAGGGGCCGTCTTGAACCTACTTTGAGGTATGATTAAAGCTCATTGTTGATGGCCTCATGGTACTTCAAGATGAAGAACAACAATAAAAGCGTTGTTCCTTTGCTTGTTTTTACCATGTATTTGTAGAGACTTTGTCTCATGTGTATCCTTTCATTTAAAATCGTCAACTTCACTTACATTTGAGTATATTTTCTTTTGTGATACCAGATTATCAAGCTTCTAACAATGTGAGGTTTCAGTTCGGAAAATTTTCAGATAACATTGTTTTAGTTCTGGAAAACTCTGAGTTCAATAACGTTATTAAATGCTGAGTTTTTTTCCAGAATTGGTTTTAATCACTTGTAAATTTTTTTTTCAATATTTTTGAATATCTCCAATTGAAGAATTGATGCATAAAATCGACTTTACAAGATACATCAGCGGTGACATCCTTGTTCTTATTTAAGTTGTTGCTGGTGGATATTTTCTTTTGCGAATATCTGAAAACTTTGAGTTAAAAGCATACTATTGATATTCTTATTCTGGTCAACATTCGAAATTCTGATAAAAACACATCGGAGAACACACTGTGTGTGAACGGTATTAAAAACATAAAAAAAAACATACATTAAAAACAATCTTTTTCAAAAATGTTAAAAATTTCATTACTGGAAAACTAAACACGATGAATACAACAAATGTACTATTTTCCATTCTCCTACAAGCTTTACTGCTCACTGTAGATATTTCTTCCATAAGCTATATATATCTGGAGGGCTTGAGTATCCTACAACACATTCATGCTAACGCGTAACGTTGTCATTTCAGTATGTATATATGCTTTTTGAGACGAGATTCTTTATCGTATGTCGTTTAAATTTCCATTCATTTTTTTTTTATATATTATGACCTCTTTTAATTTATATTTAGTTACAAAAACATACAACTAATCGAGTCAACCATTTTATATAATTAACATGTGTTACAGTTACCATCTTCGCATCCATCATCTCAAAGAAGTATTGTGAAGCAAGTTTTTCCTGCGGGAAATTGTATTATTATTACTTTATACGAGCGCAAACTTTATTTATTTTATTTTTGAAGACAGTGAATGTGGTACAGGAGAATTTAGATGTTTCGACTGGATAAGAAATGGTTCGAGAAAATGTATAAGAGAATCAGAGGTTTGTGATGGATGGAAACACTGTAATGATAATTCTGATGGAGACAAAGAATGGTGCCAAGGTGATTGTATTCTTTAAGATGTGGTAAATTATAGACAAGATAACCTCTAACAGAGGTCAGGAATGCAAGTAGGGATCCACGAGAATAGGAAATTTGATCGAGCCACCTTTTCTTGGGTGCAAGCTCTTCTTAAAAGTACGACAAACTATTAGGTAAAAAGATGTTTTTTTTCCCTTCGGTAATTGGTTGGGAACAATAAAAATCAATATATTTCAAAGAATCAAGGTTTTTCCTCACCTGAGATATATAGCGTCTTTTGAGTACATGTATTGACTATTTTTGGCGGAAAGTAAAAAGCATTTCGGTATTTGGCCTTTTGCTTTGCTTTATTTGTACTGTTATAATATTTAGAATTGTCAGACTTGCCAAACCCGTATAAAATATAATAACCAGCAACCAACTGCCAAAAAGTAAGATTCAATTTTCTGATGGTAAAAATCCAACAGAACATAAAACTCGTTATAACGTTTGCAGGCATAAAACTCATTAAAGCGTTTGTGGGCATAAAACTTATTAAAGCAATGCAGACATAAAACTCATTAAAGCATTTGCAGGCATAAAACTTGTTAAAGCATTTGCAGGCATACGACTCGTTAAAGCGTTTGCAGGCATCAACTTCTTAATGATTGGTGTCATTTTTGCAAATGTGACGACAAAGCCTAAATAACATAAACGTCATAAATGCCTTCGGTTCAACAGAATCCATAATAACCAAACTCTTTGGGAGAGCAAATTGATTTCCAAAGAGTAAAAAATAAACTTATACAAAATAAAGAAAAAAAATAGAAATAGAAAATTTTATACCTGCTGAAAAATCATGCAACAATAAAATTGTGGTTTGTCAAAGCGAAGACATGTACAGTTATAATTTGTTGATTTATGTTACTTGCTGATCAAAGATAAACATGATTTGACGACAATGCAAGTAATTATGTAATTAGATTTCGATTATCAAAACATGAGAGAATTACGTTTTATTTTAAAAATCACAAGACCATCGAAAGTCAAAACCTCTGATAAGTTCTTCTTACTAATTTGTCTTAATGATTTATCAATTTAAAAAAAAGAAAATATCAAACTGCAGTACATCTTATTATGCCGATGGCCATTTCGATATCTTATGCCTTTTCAGTCATTATATGAAGTTATTCAATGTTTTGCATATTATTTAACGTAACCAATGGTATTGCTAGCCCAAAATCTTATCTGATTTCATCATATATGTTACATTGTGAAGAAACCAATCGATTCAGACAACATAATCTCGTAGATTACGTGTACCGCAATGTACTTAAAGTAAAATCTTTCAAAAGCAAATAAACCATACAGCACGGTTTCGGTCAAAATGTAACGACACCCTGTCATGACTATACGTCCTACAAATTTTGCAATATATTTTGTCCAGTCGAATGGTGCAATAGTAACAAGTTTATGCAAACGTGATAGTTTCAATTTTCATGTCGAGTATTCCAATTCCAGTAGCATAGAGTAATGACAAAATTACCGAACAGAATTATCAAGAGCGGAAAACCGACAAAAAGACAAAACAGGTACAAAACAACATGAAAAATTGTCAACCACAATGTTCCTGACTTGGTACAGACATTTTAAAGAAATGTGGGTTAAGGATGGTCACTCCTCAGGTTTTTGAAACTGTCTCTGACTCTCGGAATTCTCTTATTTTATCCATCATGATGCATTAGAAAATTTGCACAGTGAACCTCTTTTTTCTTTTCAAAATATGATTTTATACATCTTCAATAGACTTTTGACAAAATTTGAAGAAATTCTTGATGTTTCTTCATTGCATTTCAAAGGTTGATTGCCTTAATGCAAAGTGAATGAAAAGTCTAGAGAAGTTCGGTTTCCCGCCAAAATTTCAGACATTTAAATCTCAAAAACAACAACACTAACCTATCAATATTTTTTGCCTAGAATGTTGTATGATCCATATTCTAACAAATAAAAATATTGATTTTAAATCCTTGATATAATAAACTTGAGGAGTGACCATCCTGATTCACCAAACCTCCCCCTTCCATTACGACAGTGCCGGGCAGCAACTCAACAGCAATTGATTTTGACAGATCATAGACACTCATTGTGCCTATGTCTCTCAGTTGAGAAGATATGTTATATCAACATCTTGGTATAATGACTTCGCCAACAGATGGAATGGAAAAAAAATGTTTAAATCAGACATTCCGACAGTTCTCTGCTTTCCGTCAAAAGTTTACCAATATATTAGTATGATATCGTAACTTGCATCTAATTGTTTAAACTTAACAAGAACTAACATGAAGTAATCTCGATTCTTCCCCATTTTGTAGCTGTTTTTTATACACAACAATAAATGCGGCAATGTTGTTGATAAATAACAAAATAAAGGAGATACGGTGAATTTTGCATATGGCCATTTCGACAACCTATGAGTAAGCAGCAACTTTAATTAGAGCAAAAATTAAATGAATTAACTTCTATTTTTGAAAAAAAAATGCTTATGAAAGTCTAAAAAATAAAATAAAGGAAGCTGAAGATCAGCTGGTCACCCACGGGGAAAAAAGATAACTAGGATTATGTCCCGGGCTAAAGCCAGATGGGAAGCAGAGGGTAAAAAGTGCACGAATTATTTTTGTTATCTTGAAAAAAGGCATTATATTGAAAAAAAATATACCTGAAATAATATTGGATAATGGAGAAGAGCTTACAGACCAATTTGAAACTTTAAATGCTGAAAAAAGTTATTATGAAAAATTGTATACATCAATAAATCAAGTGTTAACTGGGGAACATGAATCTTTATTTTTTGATTCACATAATCATTTTTAAACAAATTATCAGATGATCATAAAATTCAAGCTAAAGGTGATCTTACTTGTTTTAAATGCCTTCAAGCACAAAAGAAGATGAAAAATGGTAAATCCCCAGGGCTAGATGGTTTTACAACCGAGTTTTACAAATTTTTTTGGAATGATATTGGTAAATATTTAGTTCATTCATTTAATTATAGTTTGGAAATAGGCTCATTTTCTTTGAGTCAGAGACAAGGAGTGATTACTTGCATTCCAAAGAAAGGCAAAAATAAAACTTTTTAAAAAACAGGAGACCCATAACTCCTTCGAATGTGGACATTAAAATTGCTTCTGCTTCCCTTGCTAATAGAATTAAGCCATTCCTTTCAAGCATTGTTAGTGAAAGTCAACAAGGTTTTGTGAAAGGAAGATACATAGGGGAATGTACCAGATTAATTTACGCTTTAATAGAAAAGACAGAAGAAAAAAATATTCCTGCTCTATTAATATTTCTAGATTTTGATAGTCTTGAATGGTCCTTTATAGATAAAACGTTATAATTTTTAGTTCAACATTTTGTAGATGGGTTAAGGCGTTATACTCTAATACACAAAGCTGCATTATAAATAGTGGAAATTGTTCTGATATGTTTAATATCCGGAGGAGTACGTCAAGGGGATCCTTCATCCCCTTATCTTTTTATTTCATCTTTGGAATTGATGAGTTTTGCATTAAAACATAATCCTTGTATATCAGGAGTTCAAATCAATGGTTCAGAATATTTGCTTAGCCAGTACGCAGATGACTCATCTTTAATTTTAGATAGTACTGAATTGTCACTTAGGGAATCCTTGTTCATCTTAGGAAAATTTTCTGAGTGTGCTGGCTTGAGAGCAAATCTGGATAAAACGGAAGCAATATGGACTGGTTCAAAAACCTACTCTGATGAAAAACTCTTGTCAAGACAGAATCTTTTTTGAAATCAAACAGGGAAATTTAAACTATTAGGTATTAAATTTGATTTGAAAAATGTGGACAGGACTCTTTTGAATTTTGAGAATAAGATTGAAAAAGTACAACGGTTATTAAATTTATGGATATATAGAGACCTCACATACTTAGGCAAAATTACTGCATTAAATCTTTAGCCTTGCCGATTCTTTTT
>MJUU01056888.1:4401-24094 GCA_002080025.1 Modiolus philippinarum | reverse complement strand
TATACCCCATCATCTGCCATTATCATGCAAACATTTTACTGACTACGATAAACGGATTGATTGATTGATTGAATATTGTTTAACGTCTACTCAGCAATATTTCAGCTATATCAAGACGAGAACAAGTTTGTTGATAAATAATCACTTTGGGGTATGGAAATGGCCATGGGACGGGAAATTCTGACTACCACTGGAAAAGTAGGGTGAAATCGTCAAGGGCGGGGAATTTAGCCTTGTAGCCGATCACCTACGGACCACCCCAAAAAGAGCTTGCTACAAGGGTTCTTTAACGTGCAGGAAGCGTGGCATTTCTTCAAACACGTGGACCTGAGTTTACATCCCATCCGAAAGATGGGTTGTGTATTTATTAATCCCGCACAACCACGGAATGGGTCCTATTTCTATATCCCGGGACCCTCGGGGTCAGCCTCCGTTTAGGAGGGGTCACATCCCGCAAGCCGGAGATACTGGGTCCTATTTCTATATCCCGGGGTTCCCTCGGGGTCCTCTGTTAGGATGGCTCATACTCCAAGCTCAGAGGATGCTGCGGGCCTATTCTTCAGCCGGGACCGCGCACGGCGGACGATAAACGGAAGCAGTATAGTATTCATAAAACAAAGACGGAAAAAAAATCCGAACAGTTTGAGTGGTGTGAAACTAAACCGTGCCGAGAAGATGTGCCATCCGGTCTTGGAATTTCCAAAATGGCAACCGTTGCCATGGAAACTGAAAAAAGGCGGGAAAATCCAAAGTGCTCAGAATTGGATGAAAACTGACAGGAAGGTTGCCTAGGATGCATAGAATTAATTTTTGGTCTTTAAATTTTCAAAATGGCGGCCGTTGCCATGGAAACGGAAAAAAGGCGGGAAAATTCAAATTGCTTAGAATTAGATGAAATTTGATAGGAAGGTTGCCTAGCATGCATGGAAGTGATTTTTGGTCCTAAAATTTTCAAAATGGCGGCCGTTGCCATGGAAACGGAAAAAAAGGCGGGAAAATTCAAATTGCTCAGAATTGGATGAAATTTGACAGGAAAGTTGCCTAGCATGCATGAAAGTGATTTTTGGTCTTTAAATTTTCAAAATGGCGGCCGTTGCCATGGAAATGGAAAAAAAGGCGGGAAAATTCAAAGTGCTCAGAATTGGATGAAACTAAGCAGGAGGGTTGCTAGATATGGGAGTTCGTTTGGGAGACTTTTGTGTTTCGCTCTGCGAACACAGTCATTACTTGTTTTTTAGTAATTCTTGTAAATTCATGCTCCTACTGTAAGCAACTATCGGTGGAGATTTAAATATATCTTTGCACCTTTGATTTTGTTGGAGTAGATGCCAATGTGCAATTAAAATTACCCAATCTGATCTCAGTACTGACAAACTTAAAAGCCACAAGAAGTATTGTCCTTGTGATGCTGAGCTTGTTATGTGTAGTTGAATATATGTTTTTACTGCTTTATTTTCATTGATTTCTCACTTTCTGTCTTTATTGCTTTTCATGTGTAGTTTTATGATGCACTTTATTGTACTAGTGCACTGGTTTTAGTGTTAAATTTTTAGCTCACCTGGCCTGAAAGGCCATGTGAGCTATTGCCATCACTTAGCGTCCGTCGTCGTCCGTCGTTAACTTTTTCAAAAATCTTCTCCTCTGAAACCACTGAGCCAATTTTTACCAAACTTGGCCTGAATCATCACCAGGGTATGCAGTTTCAAAATTATGTTCGATTAGTCCGAAGACCAAACAACATGGCCGCTGTTACTAAAAATAGAACATGGGGGTAAATTGCTGTTTTTTGCAAATAACTCGAAAACCGTTACAGATATCAAAAATCTGACTATGGTTAAAATGATCAGCATGGCAAGATCTACCTGCCCTGCAATTTTGAAGAAAATCCGAAAACCCATGTTGGAGTTATTGCCCTTTTTCCGTAAAATTTTCAAAATTTTAATATTTTTAATTTTTTATTAGGAAAACTATAACGGATAGAAGTCAAGTTGAAATTGCAAAAATGTTCAGCATACCAAGATCTATCCCTCTGAAAATTTTGAAGCAAATCTGAATACCCATGTTGAAGTTATTGCCCTTTATTGTCAAATTTTTGCTATTTTATACATTGTTCGTCTAAAGATCAACTCCTCTGACACCGCTGGGCAAATTGCATTCAAACTTGGTCACAATAGTCCTTGGGTGGACCACATTAAAAATTGTGTCCGACATGTCCGCACCTAATCCAAGATGGCCGCCAGCGGGGACCATAGATTAACATTGGACCCTATGGGAAATACATTAAAAAATCAAGTCCTTTGAAACCGCTGGGCCAATTGCAACCAAACTTGGTCACAATAGTCCATGGGTGGACCACATTAAAAATTTGTGTCCGACATGTCCGCGCCTAATCCAATATGGCCGCCAGCGAGGACCATAGATAACATTGGACCCTATGGGAAATGCATTAAAAAATAAACTTCCCTGAAACCGCTGGGCCAATTGCAACCAAACTTGGTCACAATAGTCCTTGGGAGGACCCCATTCAAAATTGTGTCTGACATGTCCGCACCTAATCCAAGATGGTCGCCAGCGGGGACCATAGATTAACATAAAACTCTATGGGAAATGCATTAAAAAATCAAGTCCTCTGAAACCGCTGGGCCAATTTGAACCTAATTTGGTCACAATAGTCCTTGGGTGGGCCCCATTAAAAATTGTGTCCGACATGTCTGCACCTGATCCAAGATGGCCGCCAGCGGGGACCATAGATTAACATTGGACCCTATGGGAAAAATCAACTCCTCTGAAACCGCTTGTTTATTTTTTATTTCAAAAAGTGTAACAGATAGAAGTCAAATGTCAATTGCAAAATGTTCAGCATATCAAGATCTACCTACCCTAAAATTTTGAAGAAAATCCATAAATCCTTGTAGGAGTAATTGCCCTTTTTTCACAGAATTTTTTAAATTTTCGTATTTTTCATCTACTATTTCCAAAACTACAGAAGATGAAGGTTTAGTGTAAATTGATGAAATGTTTGCCTTGCTGTGGCGACTTCAAAACTGATTTTGAAAATTGTTCCTTGACCGCCATTTTCAAAATGGCCGCCAAAAAGGCGGGAAAATTCAAAATTGTCCGATTTCAATGAAATTTGGTTTCCACATAGATATTGATGTTGCGACTTCAAAACCGAAGTTGAAAATTGTTCATTGACTGCCATTTTCAAAATGGCTACAAAAAAAGGCGGGAAAATTCAACATTTTCCGATTTCGATGACATTTGGTTTCCAAATAGATCTTGATGTTGCGAGTTCAAAACTGATGTTGAAAATTGTTCCTTGACCGCCATTTTCAAAATGGCCGCCAAAAAAGGCGGGAAAATTCAACATTGTCCGATTTCAATGAAATTTGATTTCCAAATAGATATTGATGTTGCGACTTCAAAACTGATGTTGAAAATTGTTTGTAGACTGCCATTTACAAAATGACGTCTCGACTTCAAAACTGATGTCGAAAGTGGTCCTTAGCAAGACCGTTTTTATAAAAAAAAATCCTTACAAAGAAATATAATAAAACATGACCAGACTTTAAAAACAGTTCAAGATATTGGAGGTGTTCGACCTACGAAAGTTTGAGAAACTGAAGATCAACTGTATAACTTACATTGTTACCTTGATTGTGGCAACTGAAAACCGGGTGAGCGATACAGGCTCCTTGGAGCCTCTAGTTATTTAAGCGGTGGGACTCGTCAGTGGTCAGCCGCTTGTGTTTTGCAGATTGCAATAATGCATTTCGTCATACATTATGTTGGACCATTTTGCAATTAAAATTACCCAATCTTATCTCAGTACTGACAAACTTAAAAGCCACAAGAAGTATTGGTACTGTGATGCTAAGCTTGTAATGCGTAGTTGAATATATGTTGTTTTACTGCTTTATTTTCATTGATGCTGGTTGCTTTATTTCTCACTTTCTTTCTTTATTGCTTTTCATATGTAGTCTTATGATGCACTTTATTGTACTTATGCACTGGTTTTAGTGTTAAATTTAGGTGTTTCAACCCCTATTTTTATTTAAGCGGTGGGTCTCGTCAGTGGTAATTTTGTAATTTCAATAATGCATTTCGTCATACATTATGTTGGACCATACACCTATTTATTGCACGCATTGACCGATCATTTTTATGATCTTATGTTTTGTAAAAATATCAACATGTTTTTCAGTTGTCAAGTATTCGAAGATTCGAACAACTATCTTGAGTGATTTGATCAATGTTTTGAAAAATCAGTATGTGCGAATTTCTATTGATTAAATTTTCTATTCTCATCATGTAGCTTTTGATGTTCAATCTCACTTCTTGTATGAAATTCTTAGTGCTATTCAATTCCAACTCTTTGTCATAGAGATGAATTATTATTCATTCCATTAATCATTTGCTGTTTTCTATTCCGATTTCTATATAGTCAAGTATTTGACTGAATTTTTCTCTGCGTAATCATATAGCTATTGTCTACAACTTTTAATTTTGGCTAATCAGTCGATTTTGGAATTCGACTTTTTATTTGCTGTAGTCAATTTTTGACCAGCTATTTCTTTATGGTTCAGTATTTGACTGAATTCTTTTCTATAGCCATTTCTGTGTGTAGATAGCTTGAGATGAACGTGCCATCTAATTAAGTACTTGTTGTTGACGGGAGATTTCTGATCAGTTGTAGGCGTGTCTTGTACACGTGTGAGATAGCAGACGATATATGATTTGATAAGAATGTGAGACTTTTTATGTAAATTTCCAATACTGAAAATTAATAGCAGCATTTCAATGCATTATTTGTATGATGTTACACAGTTGCATTTTCAATCACCAAATTATATCACATTTACATAGTTTTGTTGTGGAAATTAAGTCAATACTGGATAAAGACATTTATTTCCTGTCTTTGTTGATAAATTTTCTTCTTTTGAAATTTACGTTCAGCTTAGGCTTTGAATGTCCAAGATATGTGTTTTGTTTTCTGCAAATTATTGTGACCATCTTTTATCTTTGCATGGTTATATAAACCCACTTCAAATATGTTATTCTGAATCATTTGAAATTTTTCAATCAAGTAGCTATCGTTGTTCAAATTCAACTCTTGTGTGAGGGGTGAAATATTAAATTCAACGTTTTTCAATTTGGAGATCAATTATTATTCATTTCATTCGTTATTCGCCAGCTTTTCTATCTAATTCAGTATTTGTTTGAATTAATCTACAAATTGGCTAATCAGTCGATTTTGTAATTCGGCTCTGTATTTGCTGTGGTCTATATTTTGACCAGCTTATCTGTATAGTTCGGTATTTGACCGAATTCAGGCCATTTTAATTCTGTGTGTAGACACTTTTAGATGCAATTTTAATCTGGTTTTCTAGTCATTTGTAGGCGTGTCTTGTACACGTGTAAGATAGCAGACGATGCGTGATTTAATTTATAAATAGGAGAATGTGCGATTTGCTTTTGTCGATCTCCAATATTGAATATTGGTAATGAAATTCTATTAGCTACATTACGATGAGTTATTTGTGTAAAATTGTTACACAGTTCAATATTATCACAATTAGATAGTTTTTTGTGGAAATTATGTCAGTGACCAGGCGGTGCCGTAATATGACATGTGTTTCCTGTCTTTGTTGAATGATTTTCTTCGTTTAAGAATTATAGTGTTGTTGTGCGGGCAAATGGTGCAATAAATTTAGGCTTGGTGTCCAACATGTTGTTTTCATTTCTGCAAATTGTTTTGACCAACTTCAATCTTTGAATGATTATTTGTGAATTCGCTTCAAAAAGGAGTTTTTGTGTATATTTATTTATTAGTCACCTGCTTTATTGATAACTGTTTGATAACTCGATGCATTCATCATTTTTATGGATTACGATAATTTCTTGGCTCTTGTGTGTAACAGAGCAGTAAGATTTTCGGTGTTATATGTTAAATTCACACCAGCATTTTTACTTTCAAAGAATCTTCTATTTTTGTCTGGAATTTTTTGCATCTGACAATTAACTAGTGACTTAATCATTTCCCAGTACTAAGAGATCTCCAAATATACATTTACATGTATAAATAAGATACTCAAGCTAGGTAAGGTTGCAGCGATGCCACAGTATCAATTTGCAATTCAAATTACCAAATCTTATCTCAGTACTGACAAACTTAAAAGCCACAAGAAGTATTGTCACTGTGATGCTAAGCTTGTAATGTGTAGTTGAATATATGTTGTTTTACTGCTTTATTTTCATTGATGCTGGTTGCTTAATTTCTAACTTTCTTTCTTTATTGCTTTTCATATGTAGTCTTATGATGCACTTTATTGTACTTATGCACTGGTTTTAAGTGTTAAATTTAGGTGTTTCAACCCCTATTTTTATATTTTTATACAATATCAAAAAATGAGATGGCAAAGTACTCCATTTACCTCAAAAATGAAGTTTTTGTGTAGATTTTACTCACAAAGAGTAATCTGTGTAAATGGTGAATAAAAGGATATGGAGTAAATGCACTCTGTATTATTTCCTTTCAAAAAAGATATTGATTAGCAAAAGAATTATATCATTAATAGAATAGCACCATTTGCATATTATTTTAATATCAAAATGAGGTTCATTGTTGTTTTGGCAATATGCAATATGCCAATCTTTATTCTTTTCATTCTCTGTTTATTTTTTTGAGATGAGTACTAGTAAAATCACTTGATCACGTGACCTGCACATGCGCGTTTTGATATTTTATTGTACAATCTTAAACTACATATATTGTCGGTTACATTGAAACATATTATATCGAAATTCTAGGTGGGCCGGAAAACGGCCTTTTTGCAACCCATCCTTTTCTCACCTTTTTCTGCTTCCCTGGCCCGTATCGCTCACATGGACCACACGCTTTTGATAATTAAGTACAATCCTTTGTTAAAGTAAGTGAGAACCGAACCGTCAATCCAAAACGAACAATCCAAGTACAATGGCAACATTAGAAACAAGAAAGGAGAAAAAACAGGCACAACATGGGTACGGCACAGATTGATTGATTGAATATTGTTTAACGTCTACTCAGCAATATTTCAGCTATATCAAGAAGAGAACAAGTTGTTAATAAATAATCACTTTGGGGTATGGAAAGGGCCATGGGACGGGAAATTCTGACTGCCACTGGAAAAGTAGGGTGAAATCGTCAAGGGCGGGGAATGTAGCCTTGTAGCCGATCACCTACGGACCACCCCAAAAGAGCTTGCTACAAGGGTTCTTTAACGTACATGAAGCGTGGCATTTCTTACAACACGTGGACCTGAGTTTACATCCCATCCGAAAGATGAGTTGTGAATTTATTAATCCCAACACAACCACGGAATGGGTCCTATTTCTATATCCCGGGACCCTCGGGGTCAGCCTCCGTTTAGGAGGGGTCACACCCCGCAAGCCGGAGATACTAGGTCCTATTTCTATATCCCGGGGTCCTCTGTTAGGAAGACTCATACTCCAAGCTCAGAAGATGCTGCGGGCCTATTCATAAGCCGGGCGGGGTACGGCACAGAAAAGAAAAATGAAGACACACACACACACAAAGATGAACAACACGGAACCAATAAAAAAACATGGGTGAGATCAGGTGCACCGGTAGAGTTATCATCTCCTGCTTCTTATAAGACACCCGCCGTGTTGGACATGTCAAATCCGGTAGAGGAAAGAACAATTAAGCTTTAGAGAGAAAGATCTGTTGTCATCTGGGAAACAGATATCCCATAGCGGTCCACAAGATGGTGATGTCGACCGTTAAACTTCTGGAGGGATGACTTCAAGATTTGGGTAACATACCTTGTTGAAGTAACCTATTTGTTAGCAACCAGGCTCTATCAAGGAAATCACTGTATCGAACACAGGCTCTTGAATAGCGAATGAGCTGGAAGATGTAAACTCCATATGCCGGCGCTATTGGGATGCTGCTACAAAGAAAAGGGAAGTTCACTATTGGAAAGGTGAAGTCATCGCGTTTGTTGTACAGCTTAGTTTGCAATCTACATCTGTTGTCAATTTCAAGGTGACGGTCAAGGAACGAGACTGATGTAGAAGTGTCTGTGGTATCCTGAATTTCGAGCTCTTTTGGATAGATCAAATGAAGAAAATTACCAAAGCGAAGGTTGTTTAGTGACAAAATATCATCTATATAAAGGAAGCTGAAATTGAAGGATTGGGCCAGTTTTGTTTCTTTATTTTGAAGAAGCCCTTCGATGAATTCAACTTCATAAAAGTGAAGAAACAGATTGGCTAGGAGAGGTGCACAGTTTGTGCCCATAGGAATTCCGATAGTCTGTTGAAAAACAAGTCCTCCAAACTGGACAAATATATTGTCGATCAGAAACTCAACATTTTAATCACTTCTTCCTCTGTATATTTTTTCTCCGATTTGGAGTCATTTTTCTTAAAGTAGGCTTGTTCTCTACCTACAACAATGTACCTATATCTTCGTTCACCGTTCTTACGTGAGAAACATCTATGAATTAAACCTTTCAGTCGAGATTTTAGTTGTTCATGTGGAATGGTAGTGTAAAGTAAGTATCACAGTGTTTTTTAATGTCCTCTTTAACAGCTGTGGAGATGGAGGTTAGCAATTTAGATATATGTTTTGTAGAGCACCTGGCAAATCCAGCGATGTATCGTTCTTTGTATGGGCATTTATGTAACTTAGGTACCCAGTACAAAGAGGGGAGATCTGTGTCTTCATCCTTGGTGGAAATCCCGAAGGAAAGCAAAACAGATTTATGGTTCTGTAATATATCCTTCTTTGATAGACTAGTAGCTTCGTAAGTTGGAATGCCGTTGGAATTATCAATGCCTAGTTCTTTCTTTAAACAATTTATATAATGATTTTTGCAAATAAAAATGATATTATTTGGGGCTTTATCGGCAGGAACGACGACATATTTGTCATGAATGGAGGACAAGTAACTGGCCACATCAGAATTTTTGAAAATTGATGATGCTTTAGTTTTCATTGACCCTCGTAGCTGATTGATTCGTTGAAGAATCATCGACCTCACAGCCTTAATCCACTCCGAGAGGGAATCAAGGTCTTCATCTTGTTCACGCTTAATCCATTTTCTGTTCCAAATTATGTTCCCTGCTGGCTGCAACCTTTCATACAGTACGAACATCACCAACACAACTTTTTAAAGGGACCAATCAATGACTACTTGCTTCCAATTGGTCAGTCGACTTCAGAAGGATAGATCTTGAAATGCTTTTCTATAGGGTCCTATGTTAAACTATACTCCCCACTGGTGGCCAACTTCGACGAGGTATGGTCATAAAAATCACAAACTTTGAAGGGAACCACCCTTGGACTATTGTCACCAAATTTGCATTACATTGTTCAAGCGGTTTCAGAGAGAAGATTTTTGAAAGCATTTCTCATAAGGTCCTATGTTAAACAATGTTCCCTGTTTGAGACCAGCTTGGATGAGGTACAGTCATAAATATCACAAACTTTGAAGGGGCCACCCAAGGACTATTGTGACTAAATTTGGGTTAAATTTTTTAAGCGGTTTCAGAGGAGAAGATCTTTGAATGCATTTCCCTAAGAGTCCTATGTTAAACTATGTCCCCCACTGACAGCCGTCTTGGATGAGGTACGGTTATAAAAATCAGAAACTTTTGAAAGGGACTAACCAAATACTATTGTGACTAAATTTGGTTTAAATTGCTTAAGCGGTTTCAGAGATCTTTAAATGCATTTCCCTAAGGGTCCTATGTTAAACTATGTTTCCGCATTGACAGCCATCTTGGATGAGGTATGATTATAAAAATCACAAACTTTTGAAAGGGATCAACCAAAGACTATTGTGATTAAATTTGGTTTAAATTGTTTAAGCGGCTTCAGAGATCTTTGAATGCATTTTCCATAGGGTCCTATGTTAAACTATGTTCCCAGCTGGCAGCAATCTTGGATGAGGTACAGTCATAAAAATCACAAACTTTGAAGGGCCACCCAAAGGCTAGTGTGAATAAATTTGGTTTAAATTGTTGAAGGAGTTTCAGAGAAGAAGATCTCTGAATGCATTTCCCATAGGGTCTTATGTTAAACTATGCTCCCCGCCGGCGGCTATCTTGGATGCGGTACGGTCATAAAAATCCCAACCTTCAACAAATTTGGTTGAAATCGTTCAAGCTGTTTCAGAGGACAAGATGTTTGAATGCATTTCCCATAGGGTCCTATGTTAAACTATATTCCCTGCTGGTGGGCATCTGGGTGTGGTACTGTCATAAAAATTACAAACTTTGAAGGGGGTCCCGAAAGACTATTGTGAATAAATTTGGTTAAAATTGTTAAAGCAGTTTCATAAAAGATCTTTGAATGCATTTCCATAGGATCCTATGTTAAGCTATGTTCTCCGCTGGTGGCCATCTTGTACGAAGTACGGTCATAAAAATCAAACTTTAAGGAGAACCATTTAAGGGCTATTTTGATTAAATTTAGTTTAAATTGGCCCAGTGGTTTTCAGAGGAGAAGATCTTTGAATGAAAAGCTAACGACAGACGATGGACCCAAGTGATGGCAAAAGCTCACCCTGACTATAGCCAGGTGTGCTAAAACCTAGATTCCTAATTGCCAGCTTTAACTGATGTCGTCCCTGGCAGCCAATTAGATGATTCCATTTTGTTCGCAGCGTCAAAATCTACCAAGATATCTAATTTCGGTCACATCGGACAAAGTTGAAATGTTGATTGATTGATTGAATATTGTTTAACGTCTACTCAGCAATATTTCAGCTATATCAAGACGAGAACAAGTTTGTTAATAAATTATCACCTTGGGATATGGAAAGGGCCGTGGGACGGGAAATTCCAACTGTCACTGGAAAAGTAGGGTGAAATCGTCAAGGGCGGGGAATTGAGCCTTGTAGCCGATCACCTACGGACCACCCCAAAAGAGCTTGCTACAAGGGTTCTTTAACGTGCAGGAAGCGTGGCATTTCTTCCAACACGTGGACCTGAGTTTACATCCCATCCGAAAGATGGGTTATGTATTTATTCATCCCGCACAACCACGGAATGGGTCCTATTTCTATATCCCGGGGTTCCCTCGGGGTCCTCTGTTAGGAAGACTCATACTCCAAGCTCAGAGCATCCTTGGAAGAAAGGCGTATTAAACTTGGTTTACAATATGCAACAAAGCTTAAAGCGTATCCTTCCAATCCTTCTCACAACTGTGTTTTCAAACCTCTTCACAAAGCTGACTATGAAAAACGACCAAACGTTATACAACCTTTTGGTCTTCGTATCAAACCACACCTTGAATCTGCTANCTCATACTCCAAGCTCAGAGGATGCTGCGGGCCTATTCATAAGCCGGGACCGCGCACGGCGGTTGAAATGTTGATGTATTTTGACTGCCATCTTGGAAATTGAGACCATTTTTCTTTTTCTTTTCATAACATCCAAAATTCCTAATGGCGGTCCAACTTTGTTCCAAATATGAATGAATTCTATCCAGGCAACTTTGAAAAAATACCAAGACAAAAATACGTTAAATAAAGAAAGAAACAACAATAACAATAATAACTAGATTTGCAATTGCGAGCAATAGCCGATGTCACCCCAGACAACCAATTCGATCATTCCATCTTATTTGCAGCATTAAAATCTACCTAGAAATCAATTTTCGTTCAAATCAGACAAAGTTGAAATTTTGACGTATATATGCAATAAAATTTATTTATAAATAACTTTCAACCATCCTTTCATTGATATCTGCTTTCAGTGGCGTATCTATCTGCACAATTTGGAGTCTTATGGTGTCAAGTTCTGCTGGCCCCTTTCGAACTTGACGCGACCATTTTGGGCTGGCTGCCAAGAAAGTAAGGGGAGAAGCCAGAGAGTGGAGATACTTTTTAAGTGTTGCTGGTTGAACACTGTAAAATATAAAATTGGTAAAACAAGCAGTTTACGTTATGAAAGCGATATTTGAAGAATAATTATGAAGGTATTTGTGATTGAAACCCCACAATTAGTTCATTAATTATTGAATTTACTCAACACATATCAACAGTTTTCTCATCAATTACAATATTAAGATACCATCTAAAATTGTACAAGTATTTTATTTTTATTTATGTTTACTAAACAGGGCTCTATTTAATCGACTGAAATGGTCGCCTAGGCGACCAAAAGTATTGACGAGTGAAAATAAAAACTAGGCGCCTATAGGATCACCTTTTAGCGACTGAAATAAATCGTATGTATAGTTTTTGGGTCCTGGATTGTACTGTCACATTCTTTTGGCGTTTAGTCGATATCAAATATCAGACTAAAGTGTCTCAATTAAGGAAGTGTAGTCCGGTTGATTTTTCAACAGATAAAGCTTTCGATGAGTGATATTAGAGACTAAATTTCCTGCCCCTACCAATTTCTCCTCTTTGCCACTGGTGATTGAAACTCGTTGCCCTTCCACCTTTTATTTCTTTCTTCACATACTTGAAATATCTAATTTCTATGATTTGATTTACATGTTCTCATCCTGATGAAGATGGAATATTGCTCGATGGAGGTAAGTCTCTAAGTAGTCAATATATCTATCTATACTTTCCTATGTTGAGCAGAGAAGGCTAAATTTCCTGTCCTACCCATTTCTCCTATTCTTCCAGTGGAAATCAAAACTGTTGCTCCAGTTGTTTCTTCCACATTTAATTCTCACTTCTTTTACCTAAATTTTTTAAACATTGATTAATTTGTGAATTTTTTTTGAAAACTAAGGAGTATCTCCCTCATGCAAAGCTCTGTCCTTAGCTGATTTTGGCTTTACATTTAGATCACTTTGGTTATTTGTTCTCTATCAGTTTTTAAACATTGTTGATTTCATGGTCTTCCAAACGTTTAGATTTTATCTGCACTGATGAGACATAATTTGTCGAAATGCGCATATGCAGAAAAGAAATTCACAGTAACTTCGGTATTTAGTTATTTAGTAATATAGCTGAAATACTGCTTTAATTCTCACTTCTTTTACTGAAAGTTTTTAAACATTGATTAATTTGTAAGTAGTATAGCTAAAATACTGCTTTCCAAACCCATCAATCAGTGAATTAACTTGCTATTTTTAACAGCTTCAAACACCGAAATCTTTGGCGACCAAAAAATCTTGACTAGCGACCATTTTATTGACAACGATCGCCAACTGGCGACCTTAAATCAAAGTCTGCTTTGAGGCCTGCTAAAAAAGTGCATTGTGAACAAAAAGGTGTCTTAAATATATTTGATATAAGGCATCATCATTTTAAGACACTGCAATTTTTATGTTTCCATATAAGGCATTCGTTAAAATAGGGTATGCCATATTTAACAATCGAAAAGATTTAAGGTGGTTCGGGTGTCCAAAACTGCGCATCCATCTTGCGCAACTGATAAAAATTGAAATTTACCATTTAAATGGGAAGACGAACAGGGTTATGTGTAGATCAAATCAACAGGGGCTGACCAGAATGGAAAGTACATCATGTTTAATGGAAGAGTTAGCAAAACATTCAAAAGTATGTTTCTTTTTTAAATTTGCAATTAAAATTACCCAATCTTATCTCAGTACTGACAAACTTAAAAGCCACAAGAAGTATTGTCACTGTGATTCTAAGCTTGTAATGTGTAGTTGAATATATGTTGTTTTACTGCTTTATTTTCATTGATTCTGGTTGCTTAATTTCTCACTTTCTTTATTGCTTTTCATATGTAGTCTTATGATGCTCTTTATTGTACTTATGCACTGGTTTTAGTGTTAAGTTTAGGTTTTTCAACCCCTATTTTTATTTAAGCGGGGGTTCTCGTCAGTGGTAAGCCGCTTGTGTTTTGCAGATTTCTATAAGGCATTTCGTCATACATTATGTTGGACCATACACCTATTCATTGCACGCATTGACCGATCATTTTTATGTTCTTATGTTTTGTAAAAATATCAAGATGTTTTTCAGTTGTCAAGTATTCGAAGATTCGAACAACTATCTTGAGTGATTTGATCAATGTTTTGAAAAATCAGTATGTGCGAATTTCTATTGATTAAATTTTCTATTCTCATCATGTAGCTTTTGATGTTCAATCTCACTTCTTGTATGAAATTCTTAGTGCTATTCAATTTCAACTCTTGTCATAGAGATGAATTATTATTCATTCCATTAATTATTTGCTGTTTTCTATTCCGATTTCTATATAGTCAAGTATTTGACTGAATTTTTCTCTGCCTAATCATATAGCTATTGTCTACAACTTTTAATTTTGGCTAATCAGTCGATTTTGGAATTCGACTTTTTATTTTCTGTAGTCAATTTTTGACCAGCTGTTTCTTTATGGTTCAGTATTTGACTGAATTTTTTTCTATAGCCATTTCTGTGTGTAGATAGCTTGAGATGAACGTGCCATCAAATTAAGTACTTGTTGTTGGCGGGAGATTTCTGATCAGTTGTGGGCGTGTCTTGTACACGTGTGAGATAGCAGACGATATATGATTTAATAAGAATGTGCGACTTTTTATGTAAATTTCCAATATTGAAAATTAATAGTAGCATTTCAATGCATTATTTGTATGATGTTACACAGTTGTATTTTCAATCACAAAATTATATCACATTTACATAGTTTTGTTGTGGAAATTAAGTCAATACTGGATAAAGACATTTATTTCCTGTCTTTGTTGATAAATTTTCTTCTTTTAAAATTTACGTTCAGCTTAGGCTTTGAATGTCCATCATATGTGAATTATTGTGACCATCTTTTATCTTTGCATGGTTATATAAACCCACTTCAAATATGTTATTCTGAATCATTTGAAATTTTTCAATCAAGTAGCTATCGTTGTCAAATTCAACTCTTGTGTGAGGGGTGAAATATTAAATTCAACGTTTTTCAATTTGGAGATCAATTATTATTTATTTCATTCGTCATTCGCCAGCTTTTTTTTTTATCTAATTCAGTATTTGTTTTAATTAATCTACAAATTGGCTAATCAGTCGATTTTGTAATTCGGCTTTTTATTTGCTGTGGTCTATATTTTGACCAGCTTATCTGTATAGTTCGGTATTTGACCGAATTCAGGCTTTTTTAATTCTTTGTGTAGACACTTTTAGATGCAATTTTAATCTGGTTTTCTAGTCATTTGTAGGCGTGTCTTGTACACGTGTAAGATAGCAGACGATGCGTGAATTAATTTATAAATAGGAGAATGTGCGATTTGCTTTTGTCGATCTCCAATATTGAATATTGGCAATGAAATTCTATTAGCTACATTACGATGAGTTATTTGTGTAAAATTGTTACACAGTTCAATATTATTACAATTAGATAGTTTTTTTGTGGAAATTATGTCAGTGACCCGGCGGTGCCGTAATATGACATGTGTTTCCTGTCTTTGTTGATTGATTGTCTTCGTTTAAGAATTATAGTGTTGTTGTGAGGGCAAATGGTGCAATAAATTTAGGCTTGGTGTCCACATGTTGTTTTCATTTCTGCAAATTGTTTTGACCAACTTCAATCTTTGAATGATTATTTGTGAATTCGCTTCAAAAATTTTCAGTTATAATAGGAGTTTTTTTGTATATTTATTTATTAGTCACCTGCTTTATTGATAACTGTTTGATAACTCTATGCATTCATCATTTTTATGGATTACGATAATTTCTTGGCTCTTCTGTGTAACAGAGCAGTAAGATTTTTGGTGTTATATGTTAAATTCACACCAGCATTTTTACTTTCAAAGAATCTTCTATTTTTGTCTGGAATTTTTTGCATCTGACAATTAACTAGTGACTTAATCATTTCCCAGTACTAAGAGATCTCCAAATATACATGTACATGTATAAATAAGATACTCAAGCTAGGTAAGGTTGCAGCGATGCCACAGTATCAATTTGCAATTAAAATTACCCAATCTTATCTCAGTACTGACAAACTTAAAAGCCACAAGAAGTATTGTCACTGTGATGCTAAGCTTGTAATGTGTAGTTGAATATATGTTGTTTTACTGCTTTATTTTCATTGATGCTGGTTGCTTAATTTCTCACTTTCTTTCTTTATTGCTTTTCATATGTAGTCTTATGATGCACTTTATTGTACTTATGCACTGGTTTTAAGTGTTAAATTTAGGTGTTTCAACCCCTATTTTTATTTAAGCGGTGGGTCTCGTCAGTGGTCAGCCGCTTGTGTTTTGCAGATTTCAATAATGCATTTCGTCATACATTATGTTGGACCATTTGTAAAGTAAAATCACCGAATCCTATCTCAGTACTGACAAACTCAAAAGCCACCAGAAGTATTGTTCCATAATAACAAGTATATGCCTTACATAATTGAGTAATGTTGATAACTGCCCTTTTCATTTATCGAGAGCTTAACTTGTGCTGTATTTCCAATATTGTTCAGTTGTTTAGATACTGTTTTAAGTGTACTGTGATTCTGACCTGTGATTGTACATTTCGGTCATTGTTAATTTTTCGCTTGTTTTTTTTTCTTTATTTAGGTGTTTCGACCCCTATTTTTAATAAGCGGTGGGTCTCATCAGTGGTCAACCGCTTTTGTTATTGCAAATTGACTATATTTAATTCACAATACTTTATGTTGGACCATACACCCATTTATTGCACCAATTTACCATTTCTATCTTATGTTGTTCTCATGAACTTTTTAACTGTAGAGAATAGGAGACTGACTCTAATTAAGTCTCCCAAACGAAGTTTGTGGAGACTTATTGTTTTTGCTCAGTTCTTATTATTCTTTTTATTTTTATTATTATTATTATTATTCTTTTTCCGCTTCTTCCGGCGTACAGTTTTTGTCCGGAACATTTATAAAAACTTTTAAAAACGGAAAAGGAACAAGATGTTATAATTTAAAAACAAAGACGGAAAAAATCCGAACAGTTTGAGTGGTGTGAAACTAAACCGTGCCCATCTTCTCATTGTCCTCTACCAGCATATGAAGTTTCATGAAGTTCCGGTCAAAGGTCTTCGAGATATGTTCCGGACAAAAACTTTACGCCGGAAGAAGCGGAAAAAGAATAATAATAATAATAATAATGTTTCAGTTCATCTTTGATTAATGATTGTAATGAATATTATAGTAGCTATTGTCTATTGTCTTCTAATTTAGAATTTAATATCTTGAATGTTAATATGGTTTCTTTGATTGGGATCGCATAAAAGAATAACTGTCAATATGAACCCAAGCTTCAGAATAGTTGTTTATAGAATTTTCCTTGGCTCTCTGTGTATCCATTGATTTGATTTTCAACAGCAAAATTACATAGGTGCTACTTTGGACGTGCCTCGTGATACGACCAGAGATACTCCCTATCTGTACACAGCAGTGCTCTAAATATAACTTATAAAAAGAACTGCTGGGTCCGATAATTATTTAAGAGGAGAAACGAGAGAAAAGATAACAGGAAACAAGAAGCCTGAAATAAGTGGGGCATTTTGACAATTTATTTTAGACATTTTAAATGGGGCGTTTTGGCACTGAGACATTTCAACTTGTTTTAGACATTTTATATGAGTGCGTTTTAGTAGGGGTGTTTTGAAACCTGATTTTTGGATAATTTTTTTTTGTTGGGGGTTGGGAGGTTGGTGGGGGTGTTTTGGCACTTGATTTTTGGAAATTTTTATGGGGGCGTTTTGGCAACAAGTGGGGTGTTTTGGTAGGCCGGGCATTTTGACTTGTATTCATTCAAGCAGGAACAATTTATTACTATTTTAAGTATGCCAATTTAATATGGGTTAATATACCATTACCATGCCTATGCAGAGAATGAATGATGTTGTTAATGCTATTATAAGCAATATTGTCCTTGTTCTACAGGGATTTTTAAGGAGGGGGCTGTAATTGTGTTTTTGGTAAAATAATTTCTTTGTTATTCATTATCGCAACAGATTGTTTTTTTATCTGTTGTATATTGACCAGTTCACAGTAGCTTTTATGATAGGCATGCATCAAATTTTTATTAGCCCAGCATCGAAAAATGCAGACACACTATAATTTTCACTTTTCCTGTCTGCCTGACTGTTTGTCCGTCTGTCCACAATTTTCGTAAAACTTTTCTCCACCTCTATTTTCTACGTACTCCCGCATCAAGCAATTTCTTTTCTATTAGTTATCTATTTCTTTTCAAATGCATACCTCATAAAGTATTAATTTGGACTTTGTCATATGTACATTTACTGCATATCCATTTAGTTGAGATATATGACAATATAGTTTAATAAGTAATTACTGTAAGACAATTATTTTTATTCATAATTTAAAAATCTGAAATATATTGATCAAGTCATGCCTCGTGAATCAAGGATAGAAATATAAAAGTTGTATTTATGTTGTTACCAGAAAATCATTAAACTGATATACCAGCTTCACATGTCATTTATTGCAGGTTATTGGCAAAGAATGTGACAAACCCCTGATATTTCCAACAGATGCTGGAAAAACTGGAAAACAGAAAAAACAAAAAAATAGATTATATACATGGGTGAAAAACAGTTTCACCAATACATCAAAAAGAACAGATACAAGTACGTAAAATTTCTAGTCTTCACTTAATCTGCAAGTTCACAGTATTCAGAAATTACAAGCTAACAGTATTGTCCCTTGGTACTAGTATTTTTCTATAGACAGTATTTATTGCTTTGCTAATTGCTATAGGATATAAACAGCCTCAAGCATTTTCATCTAGTCTCTTAAAATGTAAAGTTGTACACACATCTGACTTTTAATAAGCTAGCATACAAGAAATCAATCATTTTCTGCATTGAAAATTAATGAAAAAAATTACTGATCAAATTGACAAATATACTCTTGACAACAAAATACAGCATATGACATCATAAAGAGATATATGTTAGTCATTCAGAAGGGACGAATTTGTCTGTTGTACAGTATCAAAACTACATGTGTATATATGAAGGTTTACTCTACTTACTAGGGGGCCACAACAGCATAAGAGTGTTTGAAATTGTATAACTTAATTCCTTCCAAATCTCTCAACTAAGCAGGAATCCAGGTCCTGTCTCATCTTAAGACATCAACCATTATGCCAGACGTGAAGGTTGAAACGTTGTATCCATTCTCATATATAATATACATGTATGCCAGTTCTAATTTAACTTGGTGCAAATCTGATTCTAATTCGCTATCTACCCGTAAATCTTACATACATGTTTTGCATGAAATAGATGTTATTGTCAATAAATAACTAAATACCGAAGTTACTGTGAATTTACTTTCTGCATATGCGCATTTCGACAAATTATGTCTCATCAGTGCAGATAAAATCTAAATGTTTGGAAGACCATAGAATCAAAAATGTTTAGAAACTGACAGAGAACAAATAACCAAAGTGATCTAAATGTAAAGCCAAAATCTGCTAAGGACAGAGCTTTGCATGAGGGAGATACTCCTTAGTTTTCAATAAAATTTACAAAATTTTAGATATTGTAAAGGTTTCAAAAATAATCGGCTTTCGGGTCAGCACCGAAGTACTGACTACTGGGCTGGTGAATACCCTCGGGGACTAACAGTCCACCAGCAGTGGCATCGACCCAGTGGTAACAAATAACTAAATACCGAAGTTACTGTGAATTTACTTTCTGCATATGCGCATTTCGACAAATTATGTCTCATCAGTGCAGATAAAATCTAAATGTTTGGAAGACCATAG
>MJUU01056887.1:0-12165 GCA_002080025.1 Modiolus philippinarum | reverse complement strand
CTTGGTACCGGCACTAGGAAAAGCCAGCGGTAGGGTTAAACCGGTTTATGGGTACCCAAACCTCCCCTTTATCTGTCCCGTTTCCCTATAGTATAAAAACATACGAATAAAACCCAATACAGGTAGACTACTAACTTCATGACCACAATCTTGAAAGGAGAGAAAAATAGAGTACGTAAATTTGAAAGATGGGTCAAGGGGTGCTCGCCGCTTAACTGCCGGCTAGCTAAAGGAGCCTAGTCTGCTGGTAGAACACTGTCGCACTACGGAAGAAAAATCAAACTCAAAACTTCAAGAATCATCATAATTTCAGTAGACATCGGCAATATCAGTGAGAGGCCAGTGTGTGTACAAAATTTTCAGGTCACTAAGTCTCAAAGCTAATTTAACGGATGCAAGCAGAATATCTTTCCGACATCCCCTATTACGTAAAGAATGTAGGTTACGTCCCAGCTTTTCTGGATTTTTAATCAATTTCTGGCATTTTTTAACAACATTTCCGAAAATTGAGGACTAGAAATGCCCATAATAATAAGCTGCTTACGATTAACGCCATATTTAGATATAACATGTTCATATCCATTACAAAACTTCTTAAATGTATTCAACAACTTATGAAATCTGTAACCTTGTTGTACAAATTTAGCTGTGATAGTAGGGTTACGTTCATTGAAATCATCAAGAGTAGAACAAACTCGTGCGAATCGTACCAGTTGGGAAATATACACCCCGTAGGATGGATCAAGGGGAATGTCGCCGTCAAGAAAAGAGAAATTAGTAATAGTGAAATCAAAATCATCCCTTTTATCATATATTTTGGTTATGATTTTACCAGAGTCAATAGTGATAGTCAGATCCAGAAAAGGGCAACATTTGGAATTTGTTAGCTTTATTTAATTTCAGTTGTTGTGGATAATAATGTCTACATAATCTAAAAAACTGGGGATTATCAATAGTAAGGATATCGTCAATATACCTGCTATTATAATTGAAAATAGAAATAAGTTTATCACTGTTAGGTATTGTTCCGTTTTGAAGTTTTTTCATGAAATCTCGTTCGTAACAGAAAAGAAAAATATCTGCAATGATAAGTAATTCAGGGTTACAGAGGATCAAAGTATTTTACTTTTATAGGGAAGTGTCATTTGTCCCAGCGACATACGTAGCAGAAATACATTTACATAGCATAGCTTTAACCTATGATTTATATCTTCAGTTAAATGATTTAAACATCAAAAATACGAAGAATTATGATTTTGAACCTTAAATACATGTATATATCAAACTCTAACTATTTAGCTTTGCCTGCGTTGCAAATCCGTAAAATACAGGATTTATAAAATGAATTTGAAATCTGACTTTATAATAAAAGGAAATAAGTAAAAATGTTTTCCTGCTAAATATTCCAGTGATGTATACTTTCGGAACGGTATCGGTTTTCTCGATCCAGATTAATTTATTGCGGTAATTAGCAAAATGTAGAAACAATACGACACTTTTGAGCCGTCCTGTCTCCGGAAACAAATCTATTATTATACGTAAAGAATCAATACATCAATACCTTCAGAGAAAATCACTAATTAATTAACAAGGTTAAGCTAAGGGTGATTTATATTTAATATTTTTGTAGCGCTTCAGATTAATTGTTTTTCGTCAATTGAAATTTAGTTAAATAAATTAATGCAGGACAAATTTTAATTTCATAAATAGTTTGTTTTTTAGGTGGTATATATTTATATTCAATAGGTATGGATTCCTGTTATCCTTCTAACTGGTATTTTAGCAGATCGTTTCCGCCTTCAATTGCACGAGAGCTCCTATCTCGAAAGTCCCGTATTGAGTTTGCACTGATGAAATTTTCAAACTGCATAATGGCCTCACTAGCAGCTATGTTATGATCTTGTTTGGTCATTTTGATTTTATCACGATCTTGACAAGCTTTACACAATTTTATTAAGACTGTGTAAGATATTCAATCGTATTTCAAGACAATTGCATTCAAGGACAATCAAGACTTGCTCAGTTTATCAAGATCAAACAAGCTAACTGGATCTTGTTTGATCTTGACAAACTTACCACATCTTGATCGCCCTTGAACGCTGTCCTACTGTCTCAATTTGTGGTTGATATGAATTGCCGTGATTTTGGATTCATGATACTGTGAACGTACTTTTGTTCGTGGGGTACCAATTTTCGTGGATTTCGTGGTTCATTTTAACCACGAAATTAAGTTCCCAACGAAATGGAGTTTTTCCATAGAACTTTAATGGACAGAATTCCAAACCACGGATTTAAGTGCACACGAAATGGTGATATTTATGAAACCACGAAAATTGATGTCCACGAATAAAAGTGCATCCACAGTATTAGATTTACCTCTTTCATTATTCTTGCTTCGGTATTCCTTGCCGATGTATTCACGTTTACTTCGGTATTTTATTATTGATCAATGAGAAAAGGAGAAGAATATTTTATATCAATTAGTAGTAATGATTTTATTAAGTAAAATCTAATTAACATTTTCTCATGCCAAAAATTGTGATTCGAATAGTTTGTTCCTGTAAGGAGCACAGTCTTCCTTAATGGTATATCGTTTTCTCCTTTTATTTAATATTGAATGAAACTTACGAATAAAGACAATTGTAGCATTTTTTAAATGAAACTAACTAATACAAGCAATTGTTGCATTTATAGTAATTGATAAATATGCAAAACATGACCAACTTTCTTATGTTGTCCATGTTCAATGTCAATGTCATGCTTCGCGTCCGTTCGTCTGTTATATTAAATATCTTGAATAAGAAATGTAAAGCTTGATGTTTGATATTAAGATCGAGAACTTGTCCTTTACCGATTATCTTGTAACAAGAAATTCGACTTTCACCATGTATTTGTTTGTTTTTTTAACCCATTTTTACTTATTGCAGACGTTTACAGTGAGTTTTCTTGCTTTTGTTCGGAGATTGTTACTAACCTGACTTACACCGGGTATCCTGACACTCGGAACCGGAGTGAACACTGCTAATGCGAGGGCTCGCTATTGTCTTGGATGTTCCCATTTGTGAAATTTGAATTTTCGGCCACAAAGAACGATTCATTGATTAGAATGTCCAAATTTTTCGTATGACATAAACATTTGCCTGCGTTCGTAGTGTAAGCTCCAGTCGTGTCATTATCGTTTATTACGGAATTGCCACGCAGGCATAGCTAAATGCATTATAGAGCTTGATATTTATAGATTATTACATGGCATTTTGCATATCACACACTTTATCAGCCCAAGGTAGTAATATCAGCCCGAGAGCCAGGATGATTTTATAACCGAGGGCTGATGAAGGATGTGATATGGAAAATGGCATGTAATAAAACCAAATTTTAGCTGAAAAATATCTTTTTACTTATAAAATACAATACTACAATGCAATAATAGTGTTTTATAATTGTACTTTATTTGATGTGACGATATCGTGTGCAATATTTATCGTTTTTATGGAAATACACGAACTTACGTATGATAACGCTTTCGAGTAGTTACGGGAAGGCATGCAATAATTTCCGGAAGCAGTTGATAGCGATGTTGTGTCAGCCTGCTTCGTCAATTTTTGTTGAAATCATCTGGTTTTATCGAGGGGTAAAATTTCAATCATATTTTAAGTAAGTATATGATAAATACATGTATTTAAGGTTCAAAATCATATCTATTCATTTTTTTATGTTTAAATCATTTAATTGAAGATATAAATAATAGGTTAAAGCTATACTACATGTATGCAAATGTATTTTGCTACGTATGTCGCTGGGACAAATGCCTTACTCTAACCCTAACCCTAAGTAATCCTAATCCTAACCCAAACCCAAACCCTTATTTACGAGATAAATTATTGCTAGTTTCGTCCAAAATCATATTACATTTATTTATTAGTATTTCAGCTATGCATGACGGGTTTCTACTAGTTACATTGAAAAATGTAGCCATTTATCACAACTACATTGACAAAACCTAATTTAATCTTCATTATTATCACAATCGTTTTAATCAACGTAATGTCTGGAGAGAGTAATTTTATTGTTTTGTTAATCGTATCGTTTAATTAGATGTTAGAATAGAACAAAAATCAAACTTGCGCAATGCAATAATTGTATTATTCTAACAAGTCATCATGCCGAATTAAGAACTGTACGTATTATTTGCATTTCATCAAGGACGTTTCTATACATAGTGTTGTGCAGAATATTGCAGTAACTGTCAAAGTCTCTGTGTTAATATGTAATATGATAAATTGTTTCAAAAGCACATAAAAATTGTTTAAAAATAAAGGTTGCATAACAGCATGGTATTGTAACATTGTTATCACAAAACTTTTTTTTTTATTTCAAATGAAAAAGAGTGCTAAAAATGGCGCACTGCTACATAGGAAATTAGAATAGCATTTGTCACATGCTGGTAATATAGATGTATTAAACAAAGATAGAACACTCCGAATACCTACCGTGGCACCTAATGCTATGTCCCTTGTTATATCAAAGAAATTAAGCCGTTTTCTGTCTCCTCTGTATGTCCGATGAATGTTGTCGACAGAATCGGGTGACTAGGTATTCGTTATCTCTTGATTGAAGAAAGTTTAATATTTAAGGGGGTTTGCTACTCCATTTGAAAATAAATAGGATTTTAAATACACATGATTTTTTGTTAGAAAATTAAAAAAAAAGTAATTTAAGTGAAAAAAATTGACAGGTTGATGATCTCGTTTTTGAGATTTAAGTGACTGAAAATTTGGCGGGAAACTGAACTCCTCTGATTTTACATAGGATTAACATTAACAAGCTTTGACCATGAATGAATGTGACAGAATAAATAGAATTCAATGAAATTTTTACAGAATGCTTATAAAGATGTATAAAATGAGATTATGGAAAAAAATAAGGGGGTCAATGGGCAAAAAATTATAGTGCTTTTAAATGGATAAAACCCGAGGATTCCGAAAATCTGACAGAAATCCCAAAACACGAGGAGCGAACCTCCTTAAGTTTATTTATGAAAAACCTAATGATATATACCTGCTGATCGATTGGATTAAAGTAATTAATGTTTTTTTCTAAGTATAACCATCTTTTTTTTCTGTTAAAATGGGCATTTAGAAACGAAAGTTATGGAGGAAAGAAGATAATGATTTACCAAGATGTGCAGTTTACACACCCTTCATAGCGATCAGATTAACTCGGATGTATTTTTCCGTGTCATACTGATCTTATTGTAAAGCCAATACACAATGATCAGAATGACGCGGATAAGTAAACTGAACAGTAAAAGAAACATACCATTGTTGCTATTCAGTATACTTTCCGCGTCGTTCTGATCTAGCAATAGGATCAGTTTTACACGGAAAATTGCACCCGAGTTTGGCTGATCGCTTTAAAAGTTGTGGTTTAGGTGGGTATCCTTCACCTGAATTGTATAGAAGTTTTGCTCATTTCCTAAACATAAAACCTATACGGCTAAATTTTGCTTTTAAATGTCCCTTTTGTGCTGTAATTCACTAAGGGGACAACAAAAGATATGGGGGTTGAAAGTGGAGCCAATTCTATCGGTTGAATTCGATTATATGCGGAAAAATTGCATGTTAAATAAAAATTGAGTAATGCTCTACCCGCTGTATTACTAAAATAATTTGATGTCATTCTGAGTTTATCATAACAATGAAGATTACATTCTTATTAACTTTATATTTTGCCTATCTGTCCGTCTGTTTGTTGAATTTATTTTTGAATTTAATTTAAAAGTGTCAACCCTTTAATCTCCCTCTGTATTGTTAAATTGTTTTTAACATGGCCTGACATATCATTAGCAAATTCGTAGAAAAAAATGTGGACCCGGCTAATTGCGAAATATTAAGCCATGTTCAGAGGTTCTCCTAATTAAAACAAATTCAGAGGGACATCCTCAGATTATTCAGAAAAAAAATGTTCACAGTGATGGGAAGTGGCATATCAAAGTCATTGTATTCAAGTTTATAGTCAGTCTAACACAAAGAACTAGAAACATATCACACAAAGGTATATTGACAAATTTAGTGAGCGGATTTTCATGTCATTCTCTTATGATGCACGCTTATTATCTATTCCTTGCACGTAATGTTATTTGCGGTACATAACGAGACTTTGAAGCTGGAGTTAGATATGAACTTGTTGAATCGCTTTTACAGGAATTTCATTGGTCGGGTGCCAAGTAATAACACATCACGCGTGATGTGCTATTATTTTTTCGACGTTTCTATTGGACCACTGTGAAATCTCGTTGGCTGTGATTAACGTTACCTAGCAACGCTGTTGTTATTTGAAACAAAAACAGCAGTTCGGCACTAAATATTCACAGCATCATAAGAGAAATACTTATAAAAACTCGAAAGGATTCTATATCGATGGATATCAACTCTCGTTATGTAATTTCAAATATAATAAACTCGCCAAAGGCTCGATTATTATATTATAAAATTACATAACTCTAGTTGATATCCATCGATATACAATTCTTTCTTGTTATTAAAGCAATAACCTGTCATTCCGCCGTTTTCCTCTGATTATTCAGAAAAAAAATGTTCACAATGATGGGAATTGGAACCATTCATATTCACAATTTGCAATATTCATCTCAATTATAGCATCAGCAGCAGGCATACGATACACAGAGTAAACGTTGCGAAATCATATGTATATATATTTTTAATTTTGTAATAACTTATAAATTTGACTTTTTATACTGATATTTTAGTTTAAGGATTTCCAAAATATTTTGATTTGATCTATATACAATCATCAGCGGCATGTACATACGACACACAAAATCCTTTTTCATAATCTCATTATAACGTTTAGTTAGGTTTATTGATTTCCTTTATATCTGCACTGAAGAGACGTAAATTATGACCATATGCAGGAATTAATTGACAATAACTTCGGTATTTTGTTATTCAATAAGTTCATCATTGCTACTGTCAACCTCTTCAACACACATTTATTCCTAACCATCAATCAGTATCTATGTCTGCATGTGCACTTTACCCCAGGATATCATACATTTCATTCGAAACCAAGAAAAACAATGTGTATTATGCTATGCTCAATTAATAAAAATAGTAAACCTGATAGCCATAAAAAAAATCTGCACGTTCATTTACTCCGTATATCAAGCACACTATACAACCAATTAAAGTTCCATAAACTAAGAGAATGTTTATTCCATCATATTTAATAATGACAGAAGAGCCATAAATTGCCTAGATAATTTTCATACCGACTTGAAACGTGAAGATAACCTCAACTACTTGTGATGAAAACGATAAAGGTGTTTTGGGCGTGACAAAGCACGTGAATGATAAGTACACCCAATAGAAATCCAAATCATAATCTGGTATCTCTGCAAAAAAGAGAAGTCTTGAATTTTATAGAATTTAATTTAACCAAGAAAATAAAATTCAAATATACAATTTGGCCCTTGAGAGTCATTTCAGCACGGGATAATTTTGACCGGTCCCTGCAGCCAAGGTTTATTAGCATTCACGAAAAGCAAACCCGAGGTGCAAGGGACACACCCGTCATTCAAATCAGAGGAACACAGCAGGGGTTTCAAGGGAGCACAGCAGGGGCTCCAGAAAGCAAGGCAACGCAGCAGGGGTTGCCAAATTTCTATTGAACTGACGGTGGTAATACGAACTGAATACTTGGGGGGATAGTGAAATAGTTTCTAGAACCTTAGAAAATATTTAATGATGTCCCAAAACTCAGTTGAGAAATCAGCTGAGTACCCCCAAGGATGAAGGAAATGGAATAGGGGAAGCCTTCAATGCATCACCGATAAAATGAAATACGAGTAAAGAAAAAAAAAATAACTATGATATAGCACACAATATAATATAAAATGTCAAAATATAAAACAATCTCACAATTTCTAAATATTCAACATTCTGTTAAGCTTTGTTGTGCATGTTTTAAAGAAGAAGAGGAAATCTTAATATATCTACAATAACTATCGGATTTCCAACGACCTAATACTTTAATCATATGATCTTCGACGCGTGCTCTGCCAGCACTTGACGCTTCACCTGATCTAAAAGAGTGTCCATTGTAATAATGTGAATATCATAACCATACAGTGTTAGCACAAATTTTAATTTATCTAAAAAGTAATTTCTGGTTAAAACTTCATAAAAATCTGTTACGAAAAATGGATCAGAATTACGCGAATTCATAAATTGTGTGTTCCTTTTACTGACATATTTTTTCAATGCAGAAAACGGACATATCGTGTTATTTACATGGAAAAGCTTGATGTCAATTCCTTTACGAAAAGGATCGGTTTTGACTCTTTTAATCTAAAAATAAGATAATCGTCGTAAAAAATGACATCTGACAAACAAACATTAATAGAAGGGTCAAATTTAGCACTATTTGACACAGTAAATTCACCGCATCTTAAAAAAGCAAAAAAGGCTAAAATGCAAACTGTTTCTATCAAACAGTTGATGTACTCATTAAAAACACCCACTCTGAGTCTTTTACAAATTGTTGTTAAAATCGAAAATGAAATTGGTAATCTAGTTCTTGTACCTGAACCTTGTAATCGCTTTACAGAATTCATTAATAAAACAAGTCTAGGTAACATGACACCACTTTGTGTTTCTAGAAGATTAGTACAACCAGATTTCAAATATGCATGTCTTATACCACACAAATAAAGTTTGATAGTTGTATGTTTAAGTTTAAAATCTTTGTAACAATGTGCAACAAAATAAATGAGTACACCTCAGAAACAGGAAGTAAACTACTACTACTCAAGTTAATGTTATTAAGCAATAAAAATCGTTTAAAATGACTAAAACCAATATCGTAGAAAGAGTTCGTCCTCTCAGCAACAGCATGAGTCCACAAATGTTCTATCGTCTTTGTTAACTCCACATTACCTCGTAGATGCTTGGACACGTGTGCGGCAGCTGCTCTGCATGTGGGGCTAGAGTTCGAAACTTTCCTATCTGTAAACGAGACAAAGCGTCACTGATGTTATTTTTACGACCTTCAACATGCTTGGCAGAAAATTGAAAATTGTTTATACAGGCACACCAAGTCAGTCGACGCATAAGTTTCATTATTTCTAAACATTTCGACCTTCCTTTACAGTGCCTTCATTGTCACAATAAAATAATATTTTTTTTACATTCCATTCCGAGCCCCCAAAAAATCGCAGCCACAACGATTGGATATAGTTCTAGGAAAGCCATAGATAAAGTCTTGTCATTTAACGATGGCAATTCTCCTGGCCACTCAGAACTGAACCATTTTCCTTGATAATAACCCCCGAAGCCTAAAGTTGAGGTTGTATCTGTGAATGATTGCATGTCATAGTTTGATGTATAATTATTGTCATAAAACATGTTAATGCCATTCCATCTTAGTAAGAAATGCAACCAAAATTCTAAATCAACACGTTCTTGTTTACGCAGATTTACATAATAATGGAGTTGTGTCACTTTTGTAGACAGTTTTATCAAATATGAAACAAAAGATCGACCAGGTACTATCACTCGTGATGCAAAATTTAGATGTCCTAGTAATTGCAAAAGCTCTCGTTTGGTACAAGTTGATTTTTGCAAAACAGAATTAATAAAGGAACAGATCCTATCGACTTTATTTTGAGGTAATCTAGCTTCTAACTTTTCAGTATCCAGTATGATCCCAAGATACTCAATGCAAGTTAATGGACCCATAGTTTTATGTGCTGCAATAGGAACGTTTAAACGATTAAATATCATTGTCATTACAGCCATGGTTCTTTCGGCGTCAAAATTCGGTGGGTCAATTGTAAGAAAATCGTCAAGTAAATGAAGAATGTTTGACACTGTAATTGTTTTCAGCTATGTAACAAATAGCGGACGACAAACTGTCAAAAATCTTAGGACTGCTTCTGCAGCAAAATGATAAACGTACATGAAAATAATACTCTCCTTCAAATTTAAAGCAAAATAAAGGCCATTGATTCGGTAAAACAGGGCACAGTTTGAAGGCGTTTTGAATATCAAATTTACAAAGCTTACTGCCTTTACCGTATTTCATAATTATTCTAAAAGCATCGTCGATCTTGACATAAGACATAGAACAGAGATCTTTATCAATGAGATCGTTAATACTGACTACATTATCATTATGATGCGCAGATAGGTCTAAAATAAGTCGTTTTTAGCAGAATATTTCCCTTCAGCTTCACCTAATGGGCTTACACGATAATTATCAAATGGTAATTTAGAGAACGGACCATAAACAAAATCATTGTCAAGTTCCTTTCTAATCAAATCTAATACTATATCCTTCTGTGACCTTGCACTTAAATTGTTTTTGCATTCTTTCGTCTCGAGGTTATCAAATCTAACTAATGTGTCAAAACCATTTTTGAATCCATTACACAAATAGGATACAAATCGTTTATCCGGATGACGCACTAATTCATTTTGCAACTGTATAACATTTACGGGAGTTGTAGCGTGCGTTGGAAAGTTTTCTAGTCATTTGTCAGAATTCTTCGCCTTGCCCTTGTCGGAAGATTCGTAAGTTATCTGATTGGTTGAATTAGCAGCAGGGCGTTTACCGCATTGTGATAGGCCGTAGATTTACATTTAGAGCAGATATGTAAATAAAGAAAATTATTTCTGCTGCTTCCTTTCCGTTTTAATTATTACATACTTCTTTCCCCTCATGATAGACTCTGGATCTACCGTACTTGTCGCTAGAATGGCTACATTACCGTAAGTTCTCAGTCTGTTTTCACTAGTATTTCTGAGCTACAGGGGACAGAATTCGGTACTATGATCGCACATGTTGCATAATTTACAAACATTTACCTGAACACCTGCTGCAACTAAAGCTAATTAATCGCGATCACGCTTACTCCTGTCGACTTTGATTTAATGTTCACGTAGTAAAGTAGCGGCCTTGGCCGAAAACATTTTATGATAATCATAAAATACTTGGCCATAAAAATTACTGATGTCAAGAATATCTTCGCCGTAAGCATCAAGCTCAGCGCGGCGATCAGGATATGCGGCTGACATTATTCGTTTAAACTTCCCGAAAGCCTTAATGAATTCCTGAATACTTAATCATCTATTTAAACGTATGTCTGGCTTCCCAGGGACAGTTACCTCTAAGTTGTCTGCAGTGATAGTGTGAGATTTAGGGCTTTCATAATTTGGAATGAGCAAACTAGCAAGATTTACGTCCTTAACCTCAATAATCTGTTGTTGTAGGGAAGGGGAAACTATGTCGATGTGTGTGTATGAATCTGACCTGGCTCCTTGATACGACACATTTAGCAGAGAATTCCCTAGCATGCTTTGAGGCGTATTTATCACTTGATTATTTTGTGAGTACCATTTTTGAAGAGTAAAGCCGTTAACATCGTATACTTTCTCCGTTTGATTACTTTTCAGTAATTGTGTTACTGTATTGAATGACTCAGCCATTGACGCAAACGCATTAAACATTTGATTGGAATTCCCTTCACTATTTGTGGCACTGTGCGTGGGTCGTTCAGAAACCATGCGCACTTCATTCATAATGTCGCCCGTGTTCTCTGTTGTTAGACAAGGTGTTGTGTTCGTCATCAAAACATTTGAATCGACTAGAGTACTATGATCACTTGACACACTACCGTCAGTCTTTTTCTCAGCGTTCACTTTAAATAGTTCTAGGAGAACTTTCTGACTAAAGCTGATCGGTGCTTCGAAGCCTCTGTTTTTAAGTTCTTGTATTAATTTTTCTTTGTTCCATGTGTTTGGATCTTCTTGATTCAAAGATGGTGATAGTTCATAAGGGCATTGTCTTTTACTTTGTCTTTTGGATCTTTTTGTAGCCATTATGAATAATTAAGATGAACGAAATCAAAATATAACTCAGGTGTTTGAACAAGTTAATACGTAAAAAATATCCGATCACAAGAAAAATCCAGGATAAGAATTGTCATATTATTGTTTAAGTTTGTATCAATCACATATTGTTTCAATAATCCATAAATACTTAGAATTGTCTGATCAAAATTCGAAATATCCAACTATCTAACTTGGAATTCGAACCAGAAATTGTCAGAGTAAAAATACAAGAAAAAACAATGGCGTCCTTCTT
>MJUU01056885.1:26645-46919 GCA_002080025.1 Modiolus philippinarum | reverse complement strand
TGTTTTATTCTAATGCGTTTTCAAATGCAGAAATCCAAAAGTTGAGGTATTTCATTAAAACCATTACCTTTATGCTTTTTATTCAAGCATTAGAACATGCAGCTTTTTGTGTTACAAAGGCGCTCCGATGTTTACAATACTGTTTCATATAGCTCTATCTGACCATAATGACATGATGCAACACATTGTCGGTGTCTATTATTGTCAGGAGACTTCTATAGAAACGCCCGTTGAAACGCTTATTGATGGATAAAAACTACAAGTAGCCTCCAAAAATAAAGTCTATGTGATATAAAGCGAAGCTTTGGCTATGTATATCCATTCCTAGGCTATAATATTGTAGTACAGGCTGCAATGATTATGTCTCCCCCTCTAAAGGGAGAGACGTATTGTTTTGTCTTTTCCGTCTGTCGTCCGTCCGTCAGTCCGCCCGTCCGTCAGTCCGTCCATCACAAAGTTTGTGGATGCCAATTTTCCTACACCTGTCATTAGATTTTAACAAAACTTCACAGGATTGTTGACCATCATGCCTAGTTGTGCTTAATGTCTCGTCGGATTGATCGGCTAATTTTTGTAGGAGTTATGCCCCTTTTTTGACTTACAATTTTGTAAAATTTAGTTTGTGGACGCCAATTCTCCTACACCTTTTATTGCATTTCAACGAAACTTCACAGGATTGTTGACCATCATCGTTAGTTGTGCATATCGTCTCGCTATGTACAACTATCGTCCTCATCTGAAGATAGTACAAGTTATCTCGCATGATTTTGATCTTGCCAGACACGAAGACACATAATATATTTATTATCAGTGTTTTGTGGAGCCCTGCTGAGATGTGAATACCAATAAACCAAACAATCTAAACAAGGGTCGATCGATATTATATTTTACAACCGTAAAACTGCTGATAACGTCGAGTATGGACTGAGCTGAGATGATGCCTTTTTTCGACGTTAGACTTAATTTTAGAAGTCTCTCTGAATTAGCTTGCTAGAACTAAATCGTCTATGGAACTGAACGATTATAATTGTTTTATTTCGTTCTAATATAAACTTCTCAAATATTTTACTTTATCATTTAGTTTTTCTAGATTTTTAAGAACTACTTAATATTCTAACCAAACACAAACCCTTCTCTAATATTTTCCTTTAACATTTAATTTTTCTACATTTTTAACAACTATTTAACCAAACACAAACCATTGAGACATATTTTGCATGTAGAAAAAGGGATTTGCACTGGATTCACATTTAAAACACAAAATGAATGAAATGCATATTTACACCACATTTCGAATATTTTAATAGCATTACCCATAGATATGTTATTAAAAATCATACAGTTATGCATAATGGCCATTTGTCGCCCAAACTTGAGATGACATTAGAAATAGATAAAATGATAAATTAATGCCACAATTAAAAGTATGGAAGACAAATAGGACCATTACAATCGTCCCACCAATACGTAGCATTTTTTTCACTGTATGGATAAAATATTGACGTTTCTGTATTTTTGTTTTCTCATTTTAATTGTTGATTTCTACTATATTGTCAAAAATTGAAGTTGTATATGTTACGCCAGTCTAATGACAAAAATTTACATTCAAAACAGATGTCCATAATTACGTTAATTAATTTTTTTATCTAAGTTTCACTAGATCACCTGAACCCTGAGACTCCCAGTATGACGCCCGAATCAACTGCAAACAACATCTTTTCGACGCTTTTAAAATTTAAACTTTTAAAAAGTTAATGGTATTTTTTATTAAAATTATTAAATGATATGTTGAAATTAATTAAAGTATAACGGATTTCATAAGAGAAACATAAATATGCCTTTTTTGTTAATATAGATTTATTATATATATATATATATATATATATATATATGTATGTATATATTGTTTTTTTTTAAATTACACAATGAAATATACACATTAATTTCTACACGTGTAATAATTTACGTGAACTTGAAAATGGTCAGAGACTTACATCGTATGCATTCAGCCATGCAACACACAACCCAAACATTTACAATATGTCGCATTTTTTTTTACATTTTTAAATATTATAAGTACTTTATTATATAGATAAAGTTGATTTATCGAGTTTTCTCAATTAAATAAATGTCATATTGTCACCGGTGAAAATAAAGGATTTCTAGTCACTGGATGACGTCTTAATAAAGCGACGTCACAATATCTCTTCAATGTCGTCGTCAAGTAAACAACTGGCGTATTGACATGAAAAAAATAATCCGCATCTAAAATCTCGGTTTTTGAGTAGAAAATCTATATAATAAAAAGCATAACTAATCGGCCGTCATGAATATCAATAAAAATGTCACTCGTGTCGATCAACGCAGTGGATTTAACTCGTTGCAGAACAAGTTCTGCAACTCGTTAAATCCTTCTGCGTTGTTCGGCACTCGTGACATTTTTATTGATATTCACGACGGTCAATTAGTTATACTATAATTAATCGTCTATGGTCTATCATTGAAAATACAATTTTTTTTTTGAAATTCAAAGAATGAATAAATATACCGTGAACATACATACTAATAAAAGTAGCATGTTCTTAAATATTTAGAAAGTAATTACATGGTATATGTGATAATTATTGATACCCTTTATCTATAGATAACGGACTTAAACTTTTTGCCGTTCTTTGCCTTCAGATGGTCAAAACTCTATTTTTGAATTAAAATGGAACAGTGATGCGCTGATCTAAAAATATATTGCTTTATATCATTGTGAAGAGTAAAATGCGTACAATATGAATTTATGGGGGTTGAAATTCTTACTTATTTCACTATTCTGTCATTTGTCGATAAAGTTGCCGTTCAAGCCATTTTCAGTTCTTATTGAACTGCCCATATAGGGTTTGTAAGTCATATACTTTAAACAAAAATGGAACAGTCAAAGACAAACCCCACATGAAAAATATCTATACCACCCAAAAGCTGAGATTTCAAACTTTCGGAATATATGGGGGTTCAATAGAAGTTTTCAAAATCAAAACTTTTATAGGCATTTTATCACTTTTTCCCTGTACAATCTATATTGATTATCTGATAGATAAAATCGTTATCGATTGGCGCATGCGCACTGGACGATGAGGATGATAGTTGCGTATGCAGATTGATTGGTTAATTTTTGCCGGAGTTATGCCCCTTTTTGCCTAAGAATTTTGCAACGATAAGTTTGTGGACACCAATTCTCCTACATCTTTCATTGGATTTCAAACAAATTTCACAGGATTGTTAACCATCATACCTAGTTGTGCATATCGTCTCGCCGGATTGATCGGGTAATTTTTGTGGGAGTTATGCCCCTTTTTGACAGAATTTTTCAAAATTTAGTTTTTGGACACCAATTCTCCTACACCTTTTATAGGATTTCGACCACACTTCACAGGATTGTTGACCATCATGCGTAGTCATGCATATTGTTACGCCGGATTGATTGGCCAATTTTGGGGTATTTTACTTAGAATTTTGCTAAATTAATTTTGTGGACGCTAATTCTCTCACATCTTTCAAAGGATTTCAAGTTCACTTCACAGGATTATTGACCATCATGCTTTAGTTGTGCATATTGTCTAGCTGGAATGAATGGCCACCTGGGGGCAACATGAAACTTACTTGTGTTTTATCACTGAAAGAACATTATGTACTGGGGATGGGGGAGACATTCGTTTTTGTATCAAAAACACACTTTTAGTTACAACTTAGTCTTCATTTTTATGTCTAAGGCTATAATTATGTAGCTTAGGCACTTAAATTTTACTTTTGACCCACATGGTACACCATATGTTAAATTATCCAGCAGCATCATTAGATTAGGCAGTTGGTATTCCTTTATCCTCTGTATGATTATCTTTTACTGAAATACTTGACGCAAAACAATATACTAAAAAAATAAAAAAAGTAATGAATCTCAAAGTTTCGTTTTAACGTTTTCAAGCAATAATATGGATGTGGTAAGGATAAGAAATGACAACATGTGTAAATTTCTTTCTTCACTTTCCAGCAATATTTTTTTATAAAAATGCCAGATTTCCAATGCTATATCCATAGAAAACATATAACAATTTTAGCTTTATGTGGAACAAATAATTTTAGCTCTCCTCATTTAAAAAAAACAACATACTTTTGTACAGAAGTTTTTAGAATTGTGAATTTACAATGAAAGTTTTGTGTATCATCTCTTTGGCAATGTACAAGTACATGCTATTATCACAAATGTATATATGTTACAGTAAATAAGCGTAATCATGGATTACGTGTAATTCCTTAGAATTGGGGATTTCATATAAATCCTGGCTGTGTAAGTAAATACATGTAATCCCTAAAAATGTCAGGAATTTATAGTAACACCTAATTTTTTTTGCAAAATTTCATATATATTTTCTAACTCTTAAATTTGATGTTCAATTTCTGTTTTTGAATAACTTTAATTTTTAAATCGACTTTTTTTGCACAGTGACTGATTCTAAAATTTCAATCTTATTAATTATTAAGAAAATACAACATTAACCTACTATTGTGAAAACTAATCCAAAAGACAAGCACCCATATTCATGTAAAAAGAGTTCATAGTTAGTATTTCTATCCTGTATGGAAAACAGTCAATCTTTGGAGAAAATAGTGGAATTTAAATATTGTTTTTTACAATGCTTACTTATCACTTTTAATAGAATAAAACCTTATTTAGAGGATAATGACAAAGAGACAGCAATAGATTCCACAAAAACTATTACCTACAAATGTATAATATTGGTGTAATGGTATTCAAACATGGATTTCATAATGCTGAAGGCATTCATAAATAACGTACTGCCTTTAGTTGAGGGTGTTACGGCAGATGACCACAGTCAGGCAAAAAATACCACACGTTTGATATGTTATTTCTTGTAGTCGAGGGTGATATTTTTGTCCTCGTTTAATATTTTTGTCTGAGTGTGGTAGTATTGTAGTATGTTAATAATATTGATGTGTATGCAATGTTAATTAATCAAACAAGTTGACATATGTGTATTGCTTCAAATTCCTTATCATTGTTTATCCATATTCTTTTTATTATGATCAGGAAATATGTGTAAAATTGGATTTTTTGCAGGAGTTACGTGTAATGCCTAATATTTAAGGGATTACATGTAATCCCTAAAATGGTCAGGAATTACCTGTAATTCCCGATTTAACCAGTGATTACGCTTATTTACTGTAACATATAGAATGATAAAAGTTTGTTTTCAAATTGATTTGGCAACAAAGGTGTTTATAATATACAACAGATTTTCTAAGAAAAACACAGATATGATAAAACACCCGTGACTACAAATGTATCATTTTAAAACCTATCAGATCTAACATAACTTTTGGATTTGAACTAATACACCAAATAATTCTCGGAATTTGATCTTTTTAAGCTGTGACGACGACGATAGCTACAACTACGCCGACGACTACAACGACAACGCCAACGCCGACTACTGAAGGTATTTTATTAATTATCATTTTAAAATTTATATTTTTTTTTTTGCTTTGTCGATTTCATTTCTGCGAAACTTTAATGATAGCACAAATATCAATAACAACATACAGAAGTTACGTTTAATTTTGATTTTGCGATAATTTTGCTGAAATTTGAAGATGCATATTAAATAAAAAAAAAAAAAACAGTGAGCAAGAAAATTTTCAAGGGAGAGAAAATCATGAGTTTTAAACAAACTATTTTTTTTTAATTTATATATTTTAAGTTTTCCAAACAAAAAGAAGAAAATAAAAAACAAATCTGGGAACCACCAAGGAAATGGACTTAGGGCTTGAAATATACCATAGAAGTCCATCTAATCCAAGCTGACAATGTCTTGGTTTTGTATTAACATTTAAAGCCATTCTAATTATGTTTTTGTGATGGAAGAATCCTTTTATTCTGTTCCAATAGCTTAAAACTAGTGTTAATTGTTACCGCGCATCTTTTATACACCCCCTAGTAGGAGACTCACTTTGCAAATACAAGCATTTGTTTCATCATATACCTTTGATTTCTATACAAGAACCTTTCATCGATACACCAAAACCTACTTTACCTAACGTCGAAACACCTCCACCAACGCAGCCCAATATTGAAACACCAGCACCAACTCAGCCAAACATAGAAACACCAGCACCGACTCAGCCAAACATTGAAACACCAGCACCGACTCAGCCAAACATTGAAACTCCAGCACCGACACAACCTAATTTTGAAACGCCTGCACCAACAGCCGATCCAAACAGAGAATATCCACCAACGACAGGTAGATTTCATACAGTATTTTTTTTTATAAGCAAAGAAGGGACAAAAGAGAATTCTTTGTATTCCTTAAGTATAATAACCAATTAGGCTTTTACAACTTTCCAACAGGGTTACAGATTTCATAAGTTGTTGAATACCTTTAAGAAGTTTTATAACAGATATGAATATTTAATATCTAAATATGACGTTACTTGCAAACAGCTTATTACTAATGGCATTTCTGATCCTCGTTTTTACGGTAATGTTGTAAAAAAATGCCAGACACTGATTAAAAATCCAGAAAAGCTGGGACATAACTTAAAGATCTTTCCCTTTAAAGCTTAATTGTTGTTTCCTCTACCGGATTTGACTTTACATGTCCAACACGGCGAGTGCCTTATAAAAAGCAGGAGATGCTTTCTCTACCGATGCACCTGATCTCACCCATGTTTTTTTTATTGGGTCCGTGTTGTTCATCTTTGTGTGTGTGTATCTTCATTTTTCTTTTCTGTGTCGTATTCCTGCAGTGTCTCTGTTTCTTTTTTGTTTCCGATGTTGCCATTGTCCTTAGATTATTCGTTTTGGATTGACGGTTCGGTTCTCACTTACTTAACATTCTTTACGTAATAGGGGATATTGACAAGATACTCTGACTGCATCCGTTAAATTAGCTTTGAGAACTAGTGACCTGAAATTTTTACATACATACTGGCCTCTCAATGATACTGCCTATGTCTACTGAAATATATGATGATTCTTGACCAAACCCTTTGGGAAGTTTTGAGTTTGATTTCTCTTCCGTAGTGTTCTACCAGCAGACATGACCCTTCAGCTAGCCGGCACATTAGCGGCGAGCACCCCTTGACCCATCTTTCAAAATTACGTATTGTCATATGCTCCCCTTTTAAGATTGTGGTCATGGAGTTAGTAGTCTACCTGTATTGAGTTTTATTCGTATGTTTAGTAAACTATAGGGAAACGGGACAGATAAAGGGGAGGTTTGAGCCAAATAACCGGTTGAACCCTACTGCTTGTTCTTGCTAGTGCCTGTAAAAGTCTAACTGTCCCGAGTTCCTATCGTTGTTTACATTTGTCTTTTGTCTTATTTGTGTTTTTTCTGTGTAGTTCTCTAGCAGATTGTGGCATGTTATTATAATTTTCAGTCATTGTAGGTATTTCCTGTTGTCCCTTTTATTTAATTTATGTTTGATTTTACTTAAATAATTTGAGAAAAGAAATCAACGTTCGGAAAAATGTTCATTTGTATAACGATAGCGTGTTTTAGAGCAAATAAATTTGATAAAAGTTGAGTTTATGTTGCGAAAATAGCCTTCTATAACATTTATCAATTTAGTGCAGTGATTAATCTTAGATCTACGTTAAAAATTCAACTTCATTCAAAAGCAGACTAACAGACGTTTAAACCGGTCAAAATAATTCTGTTGTATTTCCCATTTCGAAAATGTAAAATTAACAAAATGGGAAACATAACATTTCTGCTCTTACTTTATCTACAACTAAAAGATCTTAGTCGTGATCGTGAATCTAAACTTGTTTCTTTGTAGATCTGAGATAAACATTGATTCATTTAAAAATGTTTACCACATTCAATTTCTCTTATTCAGCAATACTAGTAGTCTTTAAAAAATGGAATTTTGTGTCTTTAAACATGATATTTTATATTATTGTATAGCAACACAATATTTCCCTAAGAATGCAACCAAACGTATGAGTGATAAATTTACACATTGCACTAGTGCAAGTATGACTTAATTTCAAAAGATAAAGATGAAATCCTGGCAAATCATAAATCGTTTATGGAATCATTAAACATTTCTACCAATGACAAATGTATTGATTTGCCTACTTTGTACTGGACAACCAAACTTCATAAGTGCCAGTACAAAAGTGAGCTATTGTCATCACTTGGCGTCCGTCGTCCGTCCGTCGTAAACTGTTTCAAAAATCTTCTCTTCTGAAACCACTGAACCAATTTTATCCAAACTTAGCCTGAATCATCACCAGGGTATCCTCTTTCAAAATTTCCAAACAACATGGCTGCCGTTACTAAAATAGCCCATACGGGTAAATTGCTGGTTTTGGCAAATAACTCGAAAACTGTTACAGATATCAAAAATCTGACATGGAATAAAAGTGATCAGCATGGCAAGATCTACCCATCCCCCCTTGCAATTTGAAGAAAATCTGATTACCAGTTTTAGAGTTATTGCTCTTTTTCCGGAAATTTTTCAAAATTTTAATATTAAAGAAACTATAGCAGATAGGGGTCAACTTTAAATTGCAAAAATGTTCAGCATATCAAGATCTACCCACCCTGAAATTTTGGAGAAAATCAAAACACCCTTGTAGGAGTTATTGCCCATTTTTCACAGAATTTTCAAAATTTTCATATTTTTCATCTTTTATTTCCAAAACTATAGAAGATGAAGGTTAAGTGTAAATTGATAAAATGTTTGCCATGCTGTGATGACTTCAAAAATGGTGTTGAAAACCAATCGTTGACCGCCATTTCCAAAAAAAGGCGAGAAAATTCAACATTGTTCAATTTCAATAAAACTTGGTTTCCAAATAGATATTGATGTTGCGACTTCAAAACCAGTGTTGATAATTGTTTGTTGAGCGCCATTTTCAAAATGGCCACCAAGAAAGGCGAGAAAAATCAACGTTGTCCGATTTCAATGAAATATGGTTTCCAAATAAGTATTAATGTCGCAACTTCAAAACCGATGTTAAAAATTGTTCGTTGAATGCCATTTTCAAAATGGCCGCCCCAAAAAAGGCGAGAAAATTCAACATTGTTCAATTTCAATAAAACTTTGTTTCCAAATGGATATTGATGTTGCGACTTTAAAACCAGTGTTGTAATTGTTTGTTGACCGCCATTTTCAAAATGGCCACCAAGAAAGGCGAGAAAAATCAACGTTTTCCGATTTCAATGAAATATGGGTTTCCAAATAGGTATTGATGTCGCAACTTCAAAACCGATGTTAAAAATTGTTCGTTGAATGCCATTTTCAAAATGGCCGCCAAAAAAAGCGGGAAAATTCAACATTGTTCGATGTCAATGTAATTTGGTTTCCAAATGGATATTGATGTTGCGACTTCAAAAAATGATGTCGAAAATTGTTCGTTGAACGCCATTTTCAAAATGGCCGCCAAAAAAGGCGGGAAAATTCAACATTGTCCAATTTCAATGAAATTTGGTTTCCAAACAGATATTGATGTTGTGACTTCAAAACTGATGTTGAAAATTGTCATTGCCCGCCATTTACAAAATGATGTTTTGACTTCAAAACTGGTGTCAAAAGTGGTCCTTAGCAAGAATGTTTTTTCTCAAAAAAAGCCAAACAAAGAGATATAGTAAAACATGATCAGAATTTTAAATACGGTTCAAGATATTGGTGGTGTTCCAGCTACCAAAGTTTGAGAGACTAAGTTCAACTGTATTACCTACAATGTAAGCTTGATTGTCGTATTGTGCTTCATAGTTTTCTTCACAATATAAGAAATATGTTTAAACTAGATTATAAAGGGGAACCCTTGCCAAATTTTTTTTATGGAAAGGGGGAGTTGGAATGTTTTGATTACAGCAATATGTATTATCTGAATTATAAGGGGAACCCCTGCCCAAATATTTTTTGAATGATGGTCTGAAATGGGTTGTAATGGAAGTGGGGCTTTATATTACTGTGGAAACTACTGAATCTACTTCCCCAACCATACTTGGTGACAACTGTCCATAGTCGGCACCTATCGAAGAATGTGTCTGGTAAGTCTACATGTATTCCAAGATGGCCGCCAGCGTGGGACATAGTTTAACATTGGACCTATGGGAAAAACACATTCAAGGACATTCTTCTCTGAAACTACTTGGTCAGTTGGAATCAAACTTGGTCACAATAGGCCTTTAATGGTCTTCTTAAAAAATTATGTCTGACAAGTCTGCACCTCATCCAAGATGGCCGCCAGCGGGGACCGTTGTTTAACATTGGACCCTATAGGGACATGTTCAAAGATTTTCTCCTTTGAAACTTCTAGAAAATGAGACACTTTAATATTGGGTTAATTTTGGCCGCAGTTTATGCCAGTCATCTACCAGGTGAGCTATACAGGCTCTTGAGAGCCTCTAGTTAGATTTACGGTTGGAGTTTGACGACAGTGGCAACCTCAGCACACGAATTTATGACAAAAGAGACGATTTCAATTTTGTTATTGTAAACTTTCCACACCTCGACAGTAATATTCCGTCTTCCCCAACGTATGGAGTATATATTTCTCAATTAATCCGTTACGCTAGAGCATGTAGTCACTATCAAGATTGTTTTAAACGACACAGATGTTTAATTCGTAAACTTTTAAATCAGGGCTTCGAGAAATGCAGATTAATAGTTTTTCTGAAGAAATTTATTGGACGATATGCAGATTTGATTGATAAGTATTCAATTCCAATTTCCAATATTTTACGAAAGGATATGGAGTAAATGAACATGAGACCATAACACATATATTAACTGCAACTGCATTAATTTCAATGAGCTGTATGGCCATTTTGGAATTTTTTCCTCATCAGCAGCACTAGAACCCAAACAAAGGAAATCCATAACTACAAAAAATATATATAATGCATAAAACCAAACGAAATCCGAATAATCAGTAATATCAAATATAGCTAAGGACAAGCTTATTGAAGACGGTTTTGTTTAAGTTTTGGCTTCTTCTTTGATGTTTCCCTTTTTTGCCACTTTAGTGTGATTTGTTCACCGAGCGACAAAAACATTTTTACCTGTATGAGACAAGGCTTGTACATCGAACGACAAAAACATTTTACCTGTGTGAGAAAAATTCTAGGTTTTGACAATATTATGGCTTTGACATTTAACACAATCTGGGAATTATAGCAGTTCGAAATTATTTCATTAAAATTTGTGGTCATTCCAATATTTTTTAAACCTATTTTCACATATTATTTATTATATTTCATCAAGCTAGCAGCCAATCCTTACGTGAGTATGATTAAAATACAGATGTTGCTTTGGAAGGTTTAAAATGAACTTATTGCCAACGTCTTAACGAGTCTTTGTGATAGAAAAGTATAATTCGAATGACCTCAATTGTGATAAGTTGCATCGCAAACCATGACACTTAACTATGTTAGTTTGAATAAATAAATATAGGTCTATTTATAACAAGAAATATAGAAATATGATTTCAAGACAAATTCTATATGTTACAACTTCTCTTGTCAATGATTAAACTAAATTTCAATGCTATCCACGAAATTGACAGACAAAGAAATTTCAACAATATGTATTTTAAATCTTCTTAGATATCAAATATTATTTTGATTATTTTGTTATTACTGCAAAAAGATGCCGTCTTTCGGTTTTTGATATTTAATTGGCGTACAACACTGTTTTGTTCGACAAATGCATTGCTATTCCATATATGTATAACTCTGTGTCTAATCAGTCGTATAAGTTGTTTAGTTTCATATGGTTCAAGATATAACGCAAAAAGAAATCTGTAAACTGCGAAACTACTCCATACTTTTGAATTGTGACGTGCTAAAAATATCTATTGACAATAACCCCATCGAATGTTCACACAAAATAACTGCTTTGAGTTCTTCTAGATCTCTTTTTTTTAAATATTATTAAGAAACGTTGAAATATATATTCATATATTACTTTTTACTATGTTTAGTAAATTTAAAGGAGAAAGTAATAGCAAAAGTAATGTGAGAAACTGTCCTACATCCGCCAACAAAAGTTTTGTGTCATGTTTTGCAGGTACACACACCGGAAGTTATATAGAACGACAAACTATATTTGGGGTATGTTTGCTTCAATGTTGATTTATTTCATCAAGAAAAGTACTTGGGGTAAGAAAAGCGATACCAAAATGCTTTGTAAACAGATAAATTGTTCTATATATATTTAGATCTATTTCATTTAAGTTATTTTTACAAAAAACAGAATGAGTAATTCATCCATTGCATTATCATGATAAACAAATTGACTTTTTTCCTTTTAAGGTATAGAATTTTTATATATTCATGCAACTTAATATATATTCATGGTTGTATGTTTTTCTCTTTGTAGCAACGGCTAACTAGTTCGAACCCAGGTCACTTCCTAACACCAGCAAAATGAAAGAAGTAAAGATTATTCTTATATCTCTTTGATGTCTATTTATCTATATATCTTAACAATTTAATAATGAAACAAAACAAAAATACTGTAATGTTTGAAATCGAAGGCTGGTGTCATCAATTCTCTATTGATGCAGATAAAGCCAGAGACGCTCCATGCCGAGTAAATGAACAAGTTATTTCTAATAGGTGAATTTTTCAACTGGATTATGAGACTTAAATAACGGTAACTTTGTTTCCCGGTAGTTCGACCGCATAGGCCATTCGAAGAAGAACGATATGCTGTTTTGGGTAATACAAAAATCCATCATCAACAGTCTTGGCGGTCTTCTGTGTAGTGGCAGAAGATTCTGAAACTGACTCACAATCTTAGAATGATTTTTGACATATAGGGGGTATGCGTCCTCATACCTAAATGGTCATTATTATTTGTTTACCGACTTAAGTCAATTTTTGACCCTTTTAGCATTATATATATGAGTTTTCACTGCAATGATAAATGCTTTGTATGCTCATGTGATACTGTGGGCTACCTGTCAGTGTACTTCTTCTTTTTAACTGATGTAGTGAACGTTTGACACTTTTTTGTATTATTTTATTTATTTCAGATCTGAGATTTTCTCTCTTTTTTTCTCTTCCATTTTCTCTTTTCTCTGTAATGGTGAAAGATACATAACAAACTGTGAATGAACACGTCATAATGTGGTATACGTAAACCTGTTTGGTCAATTCTTCCTGTGTACCGACTTTGTTGATTAATGAGAGCGTGATTGTGTTAGAGTAATAGTTTATTGGGACTTGTATCAGCAAATGGAAGTACAACACATCTAAATTTATGTAACAGACTTGGATTATCATTGTGGTATGCTGTTCTATACCTAACAATGCTCTTAGTTGCCAAAATGATAAGAGCGCGATATCTTTAGTGAGCACTTACTCACAAACGCCTTGTTCTACTAGACAGTCCTTTCCAGATATCAAATAATTAATTCCTATTGCATGTATATTGGCTTATTCATAATTTTTACGTAATCAGTAAAAGAGGAAATTCAGTGATCTACATGTACTGCAGGGGTTGTCTTTTGTTATCGTCTTTTACTACTTTTTCATTACTATCTAAACGCACGTTATGAAATAGGTCTTGAGAAGCCACCGATTATACTTTTTCAGACATATAAACATCGGCAAACTTCATCATCTTCTTGAACACTAGCCTGTCAACTAATTCTTAAACAAAGTATTACAAACTAAAAACTTACCTATCGGTTCGAAAAAGAATAATACAAAGACAATGGCAACATCGGAAACACGAAAAAAAATGAAGAAATCACATAGGTACGGCACAGACAGGAAAATGGGGACACACATACATATGAAAAACACGGACCCATAGTTTATAACCATGGATGAGATCGTGTGCACCGATTGAGTAAGCATCTTCTGCCTTTTATAACACACCCGCCGTATTAATTGAACATGTGAAAAAATAGAATTTAATCGAGTTCTCAATAAACTTAATTTCCAGTTAAAGGTCAATCAATTATTTTTATCCTTCATTGACATGCTACATGCGCCTTGTGAGATTTTGTTTACTCTGCTAATTAGTGACTTTTCCATAGTGTTATATGTTCCAGAGGTCTTTTGACTGGAAGATTTTCAATATGGATTTTCCTTACATAGGATCTTTTTGATACACCAGAATGGCAAATTAGTTCAATCAGAGGTAAATGACAAATATATTTACATACAAAGTAGCTGCTGAAGCGTAATTCGTTGAGTATTTTTATGTCCCGCTTACTATAGTAGGGGGCATATAGTGTTCGGGTCTGTTCGTCCATCCGTCCTAAGTCAGGTTTACCCTCTGGTTGAAGTTTTTTTCTGTGAAGGATGTATGCCATTATCATGAAACTTTATATAAATGCACATTAGGGTATAATTAAACAAAATTCATGATAAAAATTTATCCATGCCACCAACTTAATGCTTCACTGATCATGGAAAAAGGGGGGTATTTTGAGGTCTACCCTTCGGTTGAATTTTTTTTCTGTGAAGGATGTATGCTCTTATCATGAAACTTTATATAAATACTAATTCGGGTATAATTAAACAAATATCATAATAAAAATTTCCCCCTTTTGCCAACTTCATGCTTCACTGATCATTGAAATGGGGAATGGGTAGTATGAGGTTTACCCTTAGGTTGAAGTTTTTTTTTTCTGTGAAGGATGTATACTATTATCATGAAACTTTATATTAATGCACATTAGGTATGATTAAAGAAAATTCATAATAAAAAGTTATCCTTGGTACTAATTTCATGCTTCACTGATCATTGAAAAAAAGGGGTTAGTATAAGGTTTACCATTAGGTTGAAGTTTTTTTCTGTGAAGCATGTATGCTTTTATCATGAAACTTTATATAAAACACATTAGGGTATAATTAAACAAAAATCGTAATAAAAATTTATACATGCTACAAACTTCATGCTTCACTGGGCATGAAAAAGGAGGTATTTTGGGGTTTACCCTTAGGATGAAGTTTTTTTCTGTGAAGGATGTATGCTATTATCATGAAACTTTATATAAATATTCATTCGGGCATAATTAAACAAAAATCATAATAAAAATTACCCTTTCTACCAACCTCATGCTTCCCTGATCATTGAAAAAAGGGGAGGGGGTAGTATAAGGTTTACCATTAGGTTGAAGTTTTTTCTGTGAAGGATGCATGCTTTTATCATGAAACTTTATATAAATACACATTAGGTATGATTAAAAATCATAATCAAAATTTATCCTTGCTGTCAATTTCATGCTTCACTGGTCATGGAAAAAGGGGTGGGGGTTGTTTGAAGTTTACCCTTAGGTTGAAGTTTTTTCTGTGAAAGATGTATGGTATTATCATGAAACTTATATAAAAAACATTTAGTATATAAATAAACAAAATAATAATGATAATTTACCCATGCCACCAAGTTCATGCTTCACTGATCACGGAAAAATGGAGATGGTTTGAGAAGGATGTAACTATTATCATTAAACACCCATTAAATTAAATACTCATAGGGTATAATTAAACAGAAATCACCAAAAATATATCTATGCAACCAACTTCATGCCTAATCACGAAATTTGGCATTGTACGAAGTAGTTGTGAGGCGGGGCATTGTGTCCGTTAGACACATATTCTTGTTTAATATGTTTTTATTTTTGTAGAATTCAGAGCTACTGATTGTCCATTTAAAAAAAAGTCTCGACTTTTTAACCTGAAACTTAACACACGTTTCTTGGAATTGTTTTTTTTTCTGTCTTTTTTGACAACTGGACCACCAGAGTGGTATTTATTTTGTTTCTTAAGATATTTTTAAGCAACTTTGGACACTAAATAATTAAGGAATAATAGCCAAATGCCATTGAAAATCCACAAGATTTCACGAGAATGAACGAAATTATCGCGATCATGTGACTTTTTCGGATATTGGTAGAAGGAACTATATACCGTTTCTTGTCCAGAAGGATATCTAAAAATTTAGATTGATTGATTGATATGAGGTTAAACGTCACTTTAAGCAGTATTTCAGCTATCTCATGACGGTCAGTTTTAGTGGTGGAGGAAGCCGGAGTGCCCGGAGATAACCACCGACCTTGGGCAGGTAACTGACATACCTTATCACTTACGACTGTAAGTCGAGTGCACCCTTTTTGTAATATAAAAAGTGGGGCGTGAACTCACACCACAGTGGTGATAGACTACAGTGGTTGTATAGGCATCTAAAACTTTATAAGGAATGTTTCTAAAATGATGAATTTCTGTTTTGCTTTTAGTAAGATTTAAATAGTCAGAGCATGAAATAAAAGGGACAACAGGAAACATCTACAATGGCTGAAAATTATAATTACATGCCACAATCTGCTAGGGAACTACACAGGAAATACACAAATACGACAAAAGACAAACGTAAATAACGATAGGAACTCGGGACAGCTGGACTTGGTAGCGGCACTAGCAAAAGCCAGCGGAAGGGTTAAACCGGTTTATGTGCACCCAAACCTCCCCTTTTATCTGTCCTGTTTCCCTATAGTTTAGTAAACGTACGAATAAAACCCAATACAGGTAGACTACTAAATCCATGACCACAATCTTTATTTGAGAGAATATGACAATACGTAATTTTGAAAGATGGGTCAAGGGGTGATCGCCGCTAATCTGCCGGCTAGCTAAAGGAGCCTAGTCTGCTGGTAAAACACTGTCGCACTACGGAAGAAAAATAATGTTACAAGATTTTTCAGTCAGTATATCTGTTGTGCACAAGTTGTAATTTTGTACAAGTTATAACATGTACAGAAATTTTGTACAAGTTATCAAAAATTGACAGTACCTTCATTTGATCAAGAATTCTGACAAATTAATTCTATATTTTAAACAAATACGATATATAGTATATACATGTAGTATATTCAACATCACCATAACCGATTCAATGCAACTGTATCACATAAGTGCATTTTAGCATAAAACATGCATTTTATTTGCAACCTTATTTTACTCTGATTACTTGATACTTGTTTTTGGAATTTTTGAAATACATTAGTCTAAGGCTAAAATTTCTTAGCACAAATGTCGTTTTTTTTTAATCTGTAGACTTTTATAATGTTAAATAGGTGTGGATGTCAGCACAACTTGAACAATATTTTTGTAAAAGTTGTAATTTTCTGTAGAAGTTGTAACTTGTACAAAATCAAAACTTGTATGCAACATATCCATTGAGGATGCGAACTGGAATTTGATCTGCCTCCCGGACGACCTTTTCCCAACGAGGTTAATGTAAAGAATATTGCTTCTTGATGACGTCTGTTATGATATAAAACAGAACAGATAATGGGTTTTATTGATGCACAAACATAGAACATAGTGGATAAATATGATAGAAACAAAATACAACTGATCTTGTGGATCGCTATGGGATATCCGTTTTCCAGATGACAACAGATCTTTCCCTCTACAACTAAAGTTTGTTTTTCCTCTGTCTGATTCGACTTTACTACCGGAGTTGACATGTTCAACACGGCGGGTGTCTTATAAGAAGCAGGAGATGCTTACTCTATCGGTACACCTGATCTCACCCATGATTTTTTATTGGGTCCGTGTTGTTCATCTGTATGTGTGTCTTCATTTTTCTTTTTTGTCCTGTGCTCAGGTGGTGTACTTGATTTAGTGTGACTGATTTTGCAGTTGTCCATGGATTGTTCGTTCTTTTGATTGACGGTTCGGTTCTCACTTACTATAATACCCCAAGCTTGTCTGAGCTTGTCTGAGTATGCTTTTATGCCTGCACAATCTTCGAAAGATTTTCATCGCGTAAAATCCAAAATTTTGCAGTCTACAACTATCAAAAACAGAATAAGAAAGAGCTACAATTCCGAAGCGATAGGCAAAGCATTACTAGCATAAAATCTTTGTAACATTAATAGATATAGGTCTTCCGAGGTCTGAACATTCTCTGCCAGAAAGTTTTACCTGTAGTGACAAATNATTACTAGTAGTATTTTTATCGCTAATTTTGTTATTGATATATACCAGATATATGTTTCTTTTTCTATTGAAATATTTTTTTAAGTTAAACATTAATTTTTAGTTAAATGTAACGCTTTTTGATAGAATTATTTTTTTCACGAAACGTCACGCGACGTCATTTCAATACGCTGTTGCTAACGTTCCATAGAGATTGACGATAATATGTTCATATCAGCGCAGTGCAGTGATTATAGAATTATCGTCGCTCCGGAACAATTGAAAATCAAGCAAATTAGCGATAAAAATAATATTACTTTGTTTCTGAGCGCCTCCAATAATGGACTCTCGTCATATTAGCTATTAATTTTGTTGAAGCATTGATGCATATTTGGTCTGTAGATACGTTAAAAATTCGGAATTTTGGTTCAGGTTCTAACTTTGTTAAATATCCTGAAGATGTCAAATACTCCCTTTTTCTCTTAATTTAGCATATTATCTTATATTTCGGAAAATGTTTTGAAAAAAAAACAACAAAACACTGTATTCACAGAATAATAAATGTGATTCCAATTTTGGAAAATATTTATTTATTTTTATTCTACCTAGCAACTATACTTTAAGAAATTAGGTCGATGAGGGCGAACATTCCACCAGTTTAATTTCAATAACGACTGATTCCGAAATTGGAAAATTTCCTGTATGTCTCAAAGACCACTTATTTTTGGAATTCTACCTAGCAACAATACTTTCAGAATGTGTTTCTAATTGAACAAACATTTTAACTAATTTATTTCAAAAATATTCGTTTCCAGTCATTTTCAATAATTTGATTGAAAAAATCTTTATTCTACTTTAAAAAATTTCCTCAAATTCTCAAAGATCAATTTTTATTTTTTTTTAATTCTACCAGAAAATCATACTTTTTTAATTTTATATTTTTTCAGTCTTTCATTGAAAGAATTGCAAAAAATTTTATTCCAAGTAGGTAAATTTCCTGAAACTCTCAAAAGCAAGGTATTTTTTTAATTCTACTTCGCAGCCATGCAGTTTTGACTTGTTTTTAATAATTGGGTTCCAAAAGCTTTGCACTTGGAAGGTGAAGGTTCAACTTTCTAATTGGAGGTAAAACTCGGTTTCTGACAGCCCCGTCTAGTTTTAGTATATGCATTAATAAAAAACATATGAGTAAAAGATATAAAAAGGACTTTGTGATACTTTCATTACATTATAAAAGGACGATAAGACTTATAATGAAAAGGACGATAGAACAATATTGACTAAATGTTCTTTCAGCATATTTCTGGTCATTTAGCAGTCAGTTAATACAGTTTGTAATATAAAACATATTGCCCTTTGAATGATGCTATTAGGAAAATTAATACACTCGGTGAAAAATACCAACCTCAGCGGTTTTTATGACGTGTCTTGATCTCTTCCTTGCACCTTAATCTAAGAGCAATACATACATTGTACAGACAACAGGAAACACGTACATTGACTAAAACTTTTAATTACCGACAACAAGACAAGTCCTTACATCAGGACTTGTTTTTCTATCATTTGAAATTTGTCCTTTAAAGCATTGAGATACTTTTTGAAAGTTTACAAGTTAATAGTTATGTTTCTTAATGTGAAAAACCTGGCTGATTCATTTTTATTCTTTTTTAAAGGCAACCTGAAACCAGATGTAAAAGTTGTACCTATGGTTGATACGGTACCAGTCGGCGACTCGGCAACCTTCCGTTGTATAATTCAAAGTACTCAACCTTTTAATGCTACCTGGCGTCGTGCTGATGGTGGTGTCCTTCCCGTCAATTTCAGGGTCACTCCTCAATATTATTTGATGATATTTAACGTGGAGTTGAATAACACTGGGAAATATATGTGTACAGCAGTTAATGATCAGGGCATCGGCAGACAATATGTTGATCTTATTGTTACAGGTAAACCCCGTTAATAAGGAAAAGGCAAAACTTTTAAACTTATTGTTTTACTTTACATTGTTTCATATTTTAGCTCACCTGGCAAAAGCCATGTGAGTTTTTGCCACTACTCGGCGTCCGTCGTCCATCCGTCCGTTAAATTTTATTCAAAGATTTTCTTCTCTGACACCACTTCGGTAATATTAGCCAAACTTAGCCTAACTCATCACCAGGGTATGCACTTTTAAGTCTGTTATTTTTATGTCCGTAGACCAAACAAAATGGCCGCTGTTACTAAAAGTAGAATATAGGGGTAAATTGCTGTTTTTTGCAAATGACTCAAAAACCGTTACAGATTTTCGTTTTTTTTTTTTTTTTTT